>VZRF01013463.1:129140-246640 GCA_013396875.1 Vireo altiloquus
TTCATCAGGAATTAGAATCATTGCGGAGAAAGCTCTTCCTGCTTGAGAGAGAAATATTTAATTACATGAGCGTAATTTGTGCAGCCTTTTAATTGCATGAAAAGAAGATTTGCATTGAATATTCCAGTTCATATTTCCTTTTAGAAAGAGTGGATTTTGCACAGCATGGCTCAGAAGATGTAGACAGCTCCTGTGGTGGCAGTCTCCTAAAATACTAGGCACCTGCTAACACAATTAGTGGTTTGTTGTGGAAACTGAGGACATTTCCAATAAACCCAGGATTCCTTCTACATTTTCCTTGTCTCTTAAATATTTAATAATTTCCTGACTTACTAATATTTATACTTGACCATCAAGGAAATTCCTTGCCCCTAGGAACAGCAACTTTTGAAAATACTTTTAGATGTTTTTTGGGTTGTGGCATCTCAGAAAACCTGGACTCTACATTCCTATGTTAAACCTTAAGCTCCTAGCCCTTAAATCACTGAATTTTGGAGGCTGAGTGGGTAGGTCAGGAAAGACTCCTGCTAAGCATGCTGACTATAATAAAGTTTCCACTGCTGCCAGGTATCAGGCATTGTTGGAACAGACCTCCAGCTAGGTGCACCCGTACAGAATCACTGATTTTGAAGACTGAGAAGGGATCTCAAGAATTCATCCTCTGTAGCCTTAAAAGCAGCTCAGCACTGAATTCAGAGTTGGTTGCTCAGGGCTATTTCCAGTGGAGTCTGGAAAATCTGTAATGACAGAGATTTTGCAGCATCTCAGGATAACCCCGCCCAATGCTTAATTATTTTTGTAGGGAATTTTCTTTTTCCTTATATCCACTGGGAACCTTTCCTGTTTCAGCTCCCATTTGTTGTTTGTTGCTCTCCCACTGCACCTCAGTAAAGAGCTCAGTTGTTTGTCAGTAGCTTCTCTTGGGTACCAGCCACAACCTTTAGGTTTTCCTCTCTTCTCCGGGCTGAACAAGCCCACTTCCTTCAACCATTTCTCTTGAATAATTTTCCACATTTCATTCCCCTCCATAGACTCACTTCAGTTTATCTTTATTCTTTCTTGAACTGAGGGGCTCAAAGTCATCTGGATCCCATGTTCCAGATGTGATCTAGTGAGTGCTGAGTAAAGGGGAACATCCTTTGAGCATCTGACAGAGCCTCTGATGATTCAGCTCACTATGCTGGTGACTGAAGTGTAGACTTGGTCTGCTTTGTGTCCTTTTTCTGTGTGTGAAAATGCTTCATGACTGTGTTGCAGAATGATGTTTATGTGTTTCTTAAAGAATGCTGTTATTTTTCTTCTTTTGTCTTGCCTACTAGCAGTTAAATAATTGACTGTAAAAATATTTATTTTTGATTGTCCAGGGACTGTGGACAATCCTTTTTTTTTTTTGTATAAATTCCCAATGGAAGTTACTATCAACTCTTTTAATCTGGTATTTTCGTAGGTGTATTTTGTAACAGTCACCAGACAGTCTTCTAGATCTCTTGCTTGAGCTTGAATTTAAGTTTGCTTTGTTCAGAGTCTGTAGCCCAGATACAGAATTATTTGCCAGACATGAAAGTACAGCTTATGAGTAGGGAAAAACATGTTGTTATCACACACAGGTCTAATGAGGAGCTCCTGATGAGAATGTAAGGAGGACATTTTCTGAGGAGAAAAGGCAGAGAATGTAAGGAGGAGTTTCTTTGAGCCTACAGCTGCTGGCTGATTGTTACATTGTTGTGGGTTGCTCTAAAGAAGTGCATTTCCTTTGGAAGAGAAGTGGTAGATAAGTGCTGGATTTCAAACGCTGTGTTACCGTTAGGGCACTCTGCACTTCCAGACTTTATGTTCAAGTTTACTTTCAAGGTTTATGGACCATATCTGCCTGATTTGTGCCAGAGCAGTTCTCTGTAATGAACTGCAACTATTGTGTAATATAACCATCACATGCCTGGTATTGAATGTTTTGTTTCAGGCTGGTTGAGAAAAGGTCAGGGATATGCTTTGAAAACAATCTGGACACTTCTCAACTTGCAAAGTTTGTTGTGCTTCTGTCCATAAGATCTTAAATCTCTGTATTGCTGTAAGTAGCAATGTGGAAAGTCACAAGTCTTGCTTAGATGTTTATATATGCTACTGCCTTAGATACTGGCAAAAAAAAATTCAAATAGCAAAATTAGGAAGAATAACAAGTTCACAGCAGTTTTCTTGGGAAACTTAAAGATTTTGCATCTTCCTTTTGACTCCATCAGCATTCCTGCTATTTTTTTCCTGTTGTCTGTCTTTTGTTTAATTTACTAGTATTGTTGCTTATTGGAATATGACTATGTAACCATGGTAACCACAATAGTTTTGCATTCCCTCTAATAGAAGACACTTGTTCAAACCATTCACTACATCTGATAGTGTAAAGACAATGCTCTGACCTGAGTTTGCCTTTAGCAACCAGGGTATGTGCACATATGTTACAGCTCTGGCTTGTAGAAACAGTACCATTGATGATCTGAAAGTACAGCTTGGGAGAATTTTGTCTGCGCTGTTTGACAAACAAATTCTCTCTTGTGCAAGCACTGTAAAAGCAGAAGAGACACTATTTCTGTCGTGGCTACACGTGAACTTTTTTATAACCAAGGTTTTTAAGTCATTTTTGCCATGAGCTAATGCATTACTTATGGCTGCTTTAATCATATTTTCTATGCCAACCTAGGATTTAGTAAAATCTCAAAATTTGGAGCTTTTCTTTACTATGGGCTGGATAGAGCATGTGCTGATTTAAAAAAACTGTTGTTAGTAACCCCTGTGTTCTGTCTCCCTGAACAATTAAATGCAGTGAATATCAGAAGCATACTTTGTATCAAACATTGGTATGAATTCAGGTTTTCGTCTTCTTTTTTTCCTTCCCCCTGTATTACATATTTTGGGGTCATTTGCATTTATCTCCTGACCAAATAAATGGAACAAAAATCATTGGCTTGGAACATGGGGATTTCATGAGTGATTCTAACTTTCTGATAAACAGCAGTTAAAATTGGTTTGTTTGTTTTTTTTTAATATCTAGGAAATGCTTGATTACCTGTTAAGCTTGCTGTAGATACTGAGGCATTTGTACATCTTTACTCAGGAGTTCAGCTTGAAACATCTACTTCTCCATAACTATAAAATTAGTAGTTGACAACACTTTCACTGCCATGTACTGCTACAGTTGTGGTGCATCATGGCATGATGGCAAAGTGATCCTGTTCTGGTTTTAATTCAGGTGCTATTATGCAACCATATTAGCACTTTTTGGCCTGTGGGAGAGGAATTTGCTTTTTCTCTTCCTTCTGGGTGTATGTCAATATTACAGGTACTGCAGATGTTTGCAGTCCCACTAGCACAGCTAAAGATTAAGAACTTGATCCAACTCATATTGGGATCAGTTTCCAGTGAAGTTTATTGAGCCCATACAAATGTATAAAATGAAAGATCCTGTTTGCTAGAGTCCATCTGTGCAGTCCAGAATTGATTTCTGGAGCTTTGGATACTGTGCTGATGAGATTCAGTTTGCTCCTAACTTGCCTTTAAATCAGTACAAAATTGCAGATGACACCCTGCAGTTTCCATGAAAACACTTCAGTAGGCTACTTACATATGGCCATCTGAACACTTCCACGGAGTTCTAGCTTTCCAGTCACAGTCTTATGTAATTGTTAAACAAAATAATCTGATTTCAGATTATTCCACTATTGTAATTCTTGGAATTCAGATTATTAACATTCTCTTTCCCTAAAACAAAATACAAGTTCTTCTTTCACTGTGTTTGTTAAGGAATTCTTGGAATTGTTGTTATGTCCAACACCTACTATAAAAGACTTTGATGTATATGTTTCAATAGTGTATGTTTTCTCATAGTGTATGTTGTGACATTTATGATCTGTCAGTCCAGGTTTCATTGGATGAAATCCTACCTGTCTTGCTGCCATGTCAGTTTTCAGCAGTAAGATAAAAAGCAGTGGAGCCAGGATTTTGCCTCGAAGACTTGGGTGGGAACTTACTAAAATCTACTAAAATCTTATTAGGTCACTTTGCTTACATCCTTCTTGATAGAGAGGAATATCACTTGGTATTGATTAATATTAATTTAATTTGGAGAATGTTTACTTGCTTGAGTCATCCCAGTAAAAATCTGCTGGCTCAGACCATACATCACCAGTGTAGTACTTGAGCGTGGTTGCATAAAGCTCTGCAGGATCTTTTTACCACAGGGATGATAGTACAGTATATTGTGAAAGTAATTGTAATGTGCAGTATATAATTACAAGTAATGTATAATTATTTCATAATAGAGAATTGTAGTAAGTATTGCAAAGGTAATTAAAATGTTGTTCACTTTTATATTTTTAAATTCCCTGTTATCACCTTTCTTTGACTTATAAACTAAGAAAAGTTAATTGTTCTCTAACATAGTATTAAAATGTAGTCTTACTTTATTCTTCGTTCTGTTTTGTTTCCAGGTGGAGGCATAGCTGTTGGAACCCTTCTTCTTCTTGGTTAGTATAGAATATATATAGATACTTAAAGCCATATTCTGAAGTGTTTCACTCTAATGTATTCATTAAACAGCCTCTCTTTTCACTGTCTTTTGAAGTCAGACTTTAAAAAAGTATTGCTCTCAGGTTCCTTCATGTCTAGCCTACAGAATGGACTATTGTCTATCTCAAGAATTACTGGAGGTGAATCAAAACCTTAATTTTAGACAGGCTTGAGTGCCCACAAAGAATACAACAGCATTCTGTTTGAAAGCAGGCAGTTTAGCACATTTCAGGACTTATTAGCAAAATACACAAATTAGTTAAGATTTTGTAAACTGCTGTTAGCTTCAAACTGTTCATCATCACAAAGGGGTTTTTTTAAGTTTGGCTATCTGAGGAAGATGTGCAATGCAGAATCTTTTCATCTTCAGTTGACAGAATCCGCTGAGACAAAGGTGATGGAAGGCTGCTTTCTGTCAGGGTGTGGGTAAGGTACACTGAGATGATGAAATAGCTTACTCCAGAATTCCCTTTACAGACCACATTGCAACTCTCTGGGGCCATGTCTCCATTGCAGCTGAGGTGCTCAGCTTTCCTCTCTATTTGATTGAGTTGACACAAAACCAGCAGAAAAATGGAGAATTCTTATATTAATCTTTATCCAGAAGGAGAACTGGAATCTCCTATCATAATTGAGAACAGTGACTTGATTTCAGCCTTACCTAGGGACAAAGCAGACTGGGGCATGCCTGGGTGATTTGGGTGGTTTCAAAGTTGTGCCTATAGAGTGTTTTAAGAGCTTGCTGGTGAAGTGTTGGGACCGTTAGTGCTTTTGAGAACTGATAGAGGACCCTGAAGGAGAGAAAGATCTAGAAGATTAGAAAATACAGCTTCTTGTTTCTGGATGCTGTTGGAACAGTCTCTGGATGGCAGGCTCAAAAGAAAACAAGGATTGTGATGGATTGACCTTGACTAGACACCAGAGGTCCATCAAGTTGCTCTATCACTCAGCTGGACAAGGGAGAGAAAAATATCTCCCATTATACCCCTCCTGATGTCCTGAAGTAGGCTCTTCACTTCCAAGAAGTTGAGTCTCCTGGTCATTGGAAGTATTTCTAGTAACATTGTTTAGAATTCCTTGGCATGAAATTTATGCAAAGGCAAAAAGGTCATGTCTCTAGTGATATGCACCAATAGCAGCTCTTCAGAGTGTGGCTTTTCAGCCTTGAGACAGATTTAATCAGTAATTTTCATTCATTTTCTGAAAGGGATGAAAACGTTGTGGTCTTAATATTTTATCTGTGTTTACTCTCCCTCTGGAAAGACAACCATCGCTTGGGAGACTGAATTTGTGTCTAGAATTTTGGTTATGTATTTTGAATTGTTACAATTAAAAAATTGGTCTTAACACTAAAGAACAGAACAATGAGATCTGGGGAAAACTTATGTGAAGTCTTTCTTAGCCACTATTGGAATTATGCCAGTTGTTCCCCTCTGTTGATATAGGGCTCACGTAACCTGCACTAGAGCCAAACATTTTCTGTTTGCCACTGACCAAGATAATTGCTCTCACTATGGCTTGTTGTTATTTCAAGGCTAGTTTTTATTTCTGGATTTTATCCATTATAGACATTAATTGATGTGTCACTGAATCTTAGAAAATGTTGATTTTTACATAAAGGATATAAATTAGTGTATGGTGTGGTGCAGATTGAGTAATTTGAATAGTTGTTTGCCAGAAAAAATAACAGACATTACCTAATTCCAACCACTTTCAGTCTGAGAAGAGCTGCAATCTTGCTGTAGTAAAGGAAGAAGAAAGAAAAAGTTAGAACCTATTATATTTTACATAAATCAGAGACTGTGAGACTAGATTAATTTTGTCTTCCCATTACAATATTCACTGCCCCTTCCAGTAGACAGACTGGGTGGCATCCCATGAACCTGCTAGCAGGAAAATTGTCATTAAATGAAAGAAGTGGTGGAATATTTCACCATAGGGTGTTGTGGATGTGAAAAACAGTCCTGTTTTTCTGATGGCTTGATGGAAGATTTTTCCTGAAAGGATTTTTACCTGAGCTTTTTTTCCTCTGAGTGCGTATCTGGCCATACTCAGCTGTAGGTTTTAATTTGCTTTTACCCTATGCTGGTTGTGTGTTTGTGATCTGATATGAAACTTAGCTTGATGGAAACCCAAATGAGAATGTCTCTTTTAGATGTGAAAACTATTTTTTTTTTTCCCAAATGAGACCATAAGTTATTTTGAAACATATAATTATATACAAAAAGCAGGAACTATATTTATTCATGACTCATTAGTCTAAAAAATTTTGAGACTAATTTTTAAAGTTGGTGCAGGTAGCACTGTAGTGGCATTGTTAGAATATCCTGTCAGCATACCAAGAAATTCTGTCATGAGATTAGTCTAGGCAAGCTTAATAATATCAGGATTGAAGCTGTCAGTGATAAACCTCCTAGGAAGATCTTTCTGTGTTGTACTCCAAGTGTTATAAAAAGGTTAAATTCTTCCCCCTTCCTTCAACATTCTCTAAGGCAAGAATAAATTGCATTACTTTTAGCTTAGCTCCCTTTGCAAATTAAATGCTCATCGTCATTATTTGATGCATTATCTTGGTTAATTTAACCAAATAATAGTAGATTCAGCGTATTAAAATATTTATTTTAACTGTTGTGTTCTAAAGATGTGGTAATGGCACAGGTTACTTGATAAGACTGTAAAATATTGTTTGAAATATAAGTGTACAAGTTTTTGAAACTCAATTCATAGTAAAGAGCATTGTGATTTTCAGTTGAACTTAATTCTATAGTATATTCTTTTGACAGTGTTTTAATTAGATGAAAATTACAGAGTTGAAGCACATGGTATTCTCAGGCAGAATCCTACCTACCAGAGCAGCTTGAAACTTCCTGGGGTTTGTTCATCTAACAAGAATTAGGATTTTAAATACTTTAGTTTAAAAAAATTCTTACAGCAGTGAGTTTATAAGAAGCATTCTGATGTGGAACACCATCAAAGCAGCTTGTTCAGTGTGAGTGTGAGACCACACGTTTGTGCTTTCACCTGAGCCTGCTGCAGAAGATGAGCTTTCCAGAAGAGCCTCCCTTTTCAAAACAAACAAGGAGAACAAGCACACTCCTTCCCACCTCCTCTCCAATGTACTTCAAGCTGTTGTATGTGTATTTTGCCAGCCCAGAAGCAGTTTCCCAGAGCATGTTATTTTGTTTATAAATGTAAGCCTTGCTTATGTAACACATTCTGCATGGTGAGCTACAGCACTCTCAGTAGATGTGTCCTGGGCACCCTGTAAAAACCTATTCTTGCTTAATTCTGACGAGGTCACTGACAGCTAAATGTTTTAAAGATTATCAGTAGGAGGGGTTTTGTTGGTAGCTGAGGTCAGTTATTAAAAGTTAAAGTTGTCTGGTGAAAAACAGGTCTATACTTGCACATTCTAAGCCTTAAAGCAGTTTTAGCTACTTTAATTAGCTACTATTATTTTTGTTAGACATGCAATTTAACCTGATTGGTAAGAGCTCTCTTCACTTGTCAATATAATTGAATTTATCATCTTTTTAAAGCTGAAAAAGATAATCTCAAGAGAGGTACAAAACAGTGATTTGCTAAATATAATTCTACAAAATACCAGTTAGCAGAATTCACCTTCCTGAAGTATGGCCAAATGCCAAATATTGTAACTTATATGTTTGACAACTCTGGTTTGGCATGTGCTAATTAAATGCAAGTGACACAAAGTATATCCCCTCAAGCTTAGTAAATGTGGACATTAGAAAAGTATCTTTTAAATGAAATTTCAGATTATTAAAATAATCCCATTTTATAACCTGCAGCAATTTAGAGAGATGTTTCATAGCTAGAGAAAGACACACCTTAGGTCACAGGACCACAGTGTAGAGCTATCTATCTGGTAAAAAAATTATCAATACTGATAGGCTGTGACAGGCTTTTGGCAGCTTTAGGGCAACCTGTCTAGACTTTGTACAGAGAAAAAAAAAATAAGCTGTCTGTACATTACATTGTTGCAGGCTTATTCTTTCCTCTTACAGTTCTCATAATTTTAAGCAATTATACTATAAATGACCACTGGAGTTTTTCAAAGACCCTCATGCTGTTTAGTGTGCTGATGTTTGAAAGTCAGGTATTATAAATACAGTATTTATAGATATGATATTTGTTACCTGACTTTTTATTCCTCTTCCAGTTCTAGTGCTTATTATCCCTCTCTTGGGACATGAGTGCCTCTGTGCAGAGGGAGATTTTTCTTAAGGTCACATGGCTATATATCAATTTCTATAATTAGATTTGTTTCCTTAATTTTTAAATAAATTATATTTTTACAGTGCCTCACACATAGCTGCTCACTTTTGTTTTCTGCTCCCTAGATGAAAGTCTTCAGATTTTACACCTAATTCTACAACCCACGTATTTCTTTTGAGTAGTAGCTACAGACAGTCCGTGCACAAAGGTGTCGAGAATGTCCCTTATGGATTTGGTAGCCTATACAGTGCAGCGGTGAAAAACCCATAAATAGGAATTGGTCTTTATCCTTAGTATTCAGCAAGGTTATATGTTGGAATTCATTGCACTCATGATGACAATACTGCTCTTTCTCCATGACTGTTTCAGCCATGAAAGCACGCTCTTGTGGAAAGAGACCAATGGAGAGCCATCACAATAGACTATTTTATTTATGTCCTTATCTGTAGGATCAGAAGAGGTTTTGTCCTGGAGACAATATGCTTAACTTCTAGGTAAATAATCTCTTTTCCTTGTATAGTTTCACGCTTCACTAGTTACTCACCTGCTACTTAGCTGTAGAACACTCTTTGTTCCAGAAGAATTGGAGAAAGCTGCGCAGTGCCGTGTGACTTGTGGTGACTGGACCCAGAAAAGAGGCTGCAGCTGCAAGAGTCTTATTTGTTTATGTGCCTTAGTAGCTGGAAGTGAAGTTCACAATGAAGGCTGCTGACGGGGCAGCTCTTTAGTGTGGAGGCTGAGACTAAAGATTTGGGCCAGCCTTGTCTTAAGTATTGGGCTGACTAAAATGGTCTGAAGTGTTAGTTCCTACATGTACTGAGTGCAGGTAGCTCTTTTGGATGTGGTGGAGTTTGGAAAGATAAAAGATAACAGTTGAAAATTTCTCCTAGCCATTCAAATGCTAAGTCCAAGCATTATTAGAAAAGTATTTCATTCTGGGATTCTAAGGAAGTAATCAGTGAGCTACAGAAGTACCTGTGCTAAATGATTTGTTTGTTTATTTACGAGAAGAAAGCTGTACTCCTTTGGTTTTGAATAGTAACGTAACCATTGAAGCCAGGGTACAATGGATGCTATCAGAAAAGCCCCATATGGATGCACTTTAGATCTTTTGAATACCGCAAAAGTTTAGTGACCTAGAAATGAATCAATAAAAAGCATCCTCTATCTGACAAATTGAAGAACTGAGGGATTCTTACAGATGCATTGACTTTAACAATTCCAGATACGCTGTTTGTAAAGGCTTTCTGAGACACAGCTAATCCTTAGAGTACTGTAGGACGCTGTGAGGTGGTTTATATTTAGATCACTCTCCAATACTTAATTTACTTTTTTACTGTAAGTTTACTCTTACGAAAATCAATGTAAGAAGAAAGGAAAGGCTAATGCTAATATGATATGTCCTTACACTGAATGTGTTTGTAATTTGCTAACTTGAACATTCCGTGTTGTGGAATGGCAGTGTAAGAACTTCTCTAGCCCTGTTATATTACAAATAAATCAATGAGTCAACAAAATTAATTATAACCTTTGATAAGTCATTTAAAAGGTTTATATCCCTGTTCTTTGTTGCTTTATTTCTACAGTGTGTTTTAACATTTCAGCATTTGAAATAAAATTTGAGAAAAATTCTTCTTAACTTTACAGCCATATTTCTTCTTTGCTTATTTAAATAATCACCAACACATAGTATGATTTCTTATCTTTACCCATGGTTTATGGAATTTCTGTATTATGTTTGGCACAAAAAATTGAGGATGTTCTTTACTTTCTAAGGAATAATTAGTAACAAAAATGATGATCCAGGAAGACTGTCTACTTACACAGACACAAGCCATGAAACACTTGGACTAAACAAGGTATTTTCTTATAGTCCATTAAATGCCAGTTAAGTACATATCAACTCAGTGTTTCTGTGCATCAGATGGTGAAGAAGGTGAACTTTAACTACAGATAAAAATTAAGGAACCAAAGTTTTTCATTCACCAAGGATGATGTAAATGTTACAGCTGAGGATCCTTCCAGAGTGCCTGACAAGTATTCCTTTTCCTCTTTTGTCCAAAAGGAGGGAGATGTAACAAAATTGTCTCCCTCCAGTGCCATCTGCTGCAGTGATGTGATTACAGGGGAGTCTTGGGGACTTCTTTCAGGTAGTTCAGACAATTTAAAAAGAAAAAGTAGATCTCATGCTGACACTTTGATTTCTACAGGTCTTTGGTTCTTGAACTGAGAGCTTCATAGATGGAGATTAGCACATAGAAATCAATATACTGTGAATAATATATTACTAATGATAATGCAGTAAGCAACCAAAGCATGAATAACTAGAGAGAGGCAATGTTTGAGGGGCAGGAGCTGTTGGTGTTCTGGACTCCAGTTATAAGGGAGACTTACCCTGCAGAGGGATTTTATTTTCCTGTTGTTGAAACAGTTTAAGATCTAAGCAGGCTCCAAAGACTGTATTTACAAAATAGGACTGTAATACTTCTTCAAAACCTTTGATGGTGTCAGTTCTACCTTTGGTTTCTGCAACTGTAGTGTTTCAATTTTATCTAATTGAGTCTTGTCTCCACCCTAGTCTCACATGTGGATCTACATCCTCAGTCTCAGCACAGTATTGGAGCTAAGTTAGTAGGAAGACAGTTCTTCAGTAACACTATTAGTGGCTTTATATGGATGCAAGAGTAAACTGTACCTGAGATTTAATTAAGAGCTCTTAACTTTCAAGTAAATTGCAGTTTGTAATTCTTTTGGAAATCCATCCTGATGAAATTTTGATAAAGAACCCAATACTGTCACCAGCAAGCTTTTTTCAGTCCTGTGCTTTTTATGAATTAGAACTGTCCATATTTTTCACTAGACTGTTATTTAAAAAAAGATAAATCAATGTGTTACTACAAGTACATTGAAGTACATTGATATGGCCTTCTAAGCAGGTCAACAGTATCAAAGATAAGTTCTGTTAATACAATCTAAGGTCTTAAAACCCTAAGACTCTACAGCAAACTGTAGAGTGGCTTTGTCTACTAGTGATAGTGATTATTGTATTCCCTTTGGCTTATTTGGATATCCAGTTTTATGTAATTTCCTGTCTTAGTGATTGGGTTATGAAACATTTTTCTCTATTTTAAACTATTGCTTTAGAGTAACTTGTAGAGACTCTAGTATCCCAAATCTGAATTTAAAAATTAAATTTAAAAAAAGCAGGAAATAAATTCTGTTTTGCCTAACATCCCATGGAGGTCAGAGAATATCTCTTGGAGAACTGGTCTTTTTCCAGTGGTTTTGAATAACTTTGGAATTTCTTGTTAATCTAAGCACTGAAAGTATCAGTGCACGTGCAAGGTATTAGGAGTGTAGCAGTGCAACAATACTTTTTCTGTTATTTGTTTAAGTTTCCCCATTGCTATTAATTTTCCTTTATGGATATACACTTCCTTTCCTTCTTTCCTTTTCTACTTTACTCCACTTCATTGATTTATTTTGATTCTGGTACATGTCAAAGTTGAAGTATTTTTATTTTCCTCTTTACTGCTTTTGCAAGTTGGATATGAATGACAAATTTTTTATTTTCTCTCTTTGTGACTGGTTTTTTATTTTTAATTTTACTATTCCATATGTGTCGGGAGGAAATATTTTCCAAGTCACTCAAAGAATAGGTTGAGACTTGTCAGTTTTGTGTAAAGAAATCTCCCTGTGTGTTTTTCTGCCTCAATATCCCTGTGTGTTGTCTTCCAGCAGCCAGATTAAGAGGTGAAAAAGTGAAACCTTAGGTAGCACATTTACTTTTCTCCCAAAAAACCATCAAAAGCTTTAACACTGCTATTGTTGGTATTTCCTAAAAACAAAGAATATCAGAGATGGTTCAGATTTCAGTTGTTATGCACTCATCCACTTCCCATAGTTTGAAATTATGCTAAGTTTTAATTGTATGAGTTCATTAAGACTTTGTCATTCTGGTAATTTCTGACACTTAACTTGCACCAAGGAAGCTGAAGGAAATGGTCTTTCTGAAGCCTCCTGGAGTTTGTATTTTCATTTCAGTGGGCCAGTATTCACAGTGTCTGCTAACAAGTATTGTCTCACTTCTTAAACTGGGAATTCATGAGTCTTTTGAATTTGTTCTGATTTTGCTGTGCTTGGGTTTCAAACAGCATTGCTAATTGTTTGGTTTTTTCCAATATATCTATTTGGTTTGCCTGTTTTTGTAGTTTTCACAACTTCAGAAGAAGTGCAGACATAAGAATGTCTCTATACTGAATGATACCTCTGTATAGGTTTAGCATGCCAAATATGGCTGAGTTTTGAAAAGCATCAAGTAACAAATATTTTAAGCCCTAAAAATATAAATATTAATATAGTTGTCCTAAATTAACTAACCCCTTTCCATTAATCCATAATTCAATCATCTTAGTTGATACTTATATGAAGCCTTGTAAGGAATATACCATTCTTGGTGTATCCCATCCATATCTTAGAATCAAGTGCATGATTTAGAACTATTCCTCTGGCTTGAAAAATTAGAGCTACAGTATTATCAAGCATTATTTTTAAAGTTTTGGAGTCCTATTTTACCTTTGATCTCTGTTGTACATTATATACTCTGGGAGATAGACCCAAAGAGGCCTTTTGCAGTGTTGTGAACGTACAGGTGGGCAATTTATCTAATAAAAAAAATCCAACCATTCTTGTTTTCACAGAGGAGGATAAATATGGCCTTTACTCCGATTTGTTGTTCAAGTATTTTCTCGCAGAGGGAATTGTCTGTGGACATGACCTGTTTGTTGCTTCTGCCAAAGAGCATCCTGACAACATTTTGAAGGTAAATTAGACCCATTTACTTTGAGAAGTAAAGCTGTAATCTCTTGATGACCTTAAATGCATTTTAAAGTGTATATATTGTGTAGTAACAGATGAATTATTCTTGGTGATTCATAAGGATGTGTTGGGACATACAGGAGTACTTACACTGGTCAGATTTGGGAATTAAATTCAAGTCCTTACATCCCATCTATGGACAATGGAGTAAGATCCTCCCAAGGCCAAATCAAGCTAGGAACTTGTTTATTCTTTATTTTTGTTGTGGATGAAAAGCAGACAGCCTGGCTGACTTAGTGGAATGGTTGCAGTAAACCCAGCTGCTTACAATTTCCTCCTGCTAGGAGGAAGAGTAGTTAAGCTGCTTCAAGTATGTTGTGGTAGAAACAGTGTACAATTTGTGTAGATATTTATTGTAGTTTCCTGTAGAAAATAAAAACATCATTTAACATCTTCACTATTTCCTTTACACTTACATTTCGTTCTGACTCTTTTTTGTGCTAGGGAACATGGTCAGCTTTGGATCAGGTCATACAAAAAGGATCCCTTCAGACTTCAGTGGACTCTCAATCAAACACTGATAGTTTCTGTTATGAGAAATTTATATAAGGGAAAAAGCCTGATCAGCAGTGCAAAAAATGCTGAAGTGTGAGGATAATCTTACAAAATTTCATTAAATATTTTATGTCTTTCTAAGGCTGCGTTTTCCTAATATCAGAAGTAACATATAATTTACTGATTACTTCTGCATCAAGTGAAGTCTGGCTATTTCCTTAAGTGTCTTCAGAGACTATTTCTGGACAAAATTATTACTCTTCTGTTTTCCTACCTAGGGATGGTAAATTCTATGCCTTAACTATTGAATATTATCTTCAGTAGTCAGGAAAAAGTATATCCTTAATGAAATTAAATCATCATGATTGTGAAAAATTAATTTTTTAATGATCTTGAAACTAAAGAAGGTTCATTTAAGGGTGAAATTTATCACTTGTGGTTTAGAATAAAGGCTAAAAAAATGGGTTTAAATTTGATTTTCAAGTATGAATGTGGTATATTTTTTAATTAATTGGTTTTAACTAACTGATAATCAAGTATTGACTTCCTGACAATACAAAACAATTGTTGCAGTTGTTTTTCTCATTCAGGTTGAGTTATCCAAATTAGTATTTTTATTGCATTGCATTAAATTTTCTTAAAATGAAGTAGCTAATGTACATTCTGTTTTTCTTTCATTCACCTTTGTTCATAGCCTGTCATATTTTTTCTGGCTCCTTTATGCCTTTATGTGATAATCAACAGTTATCGTTATATACATCTGCCCTACATCTTGCACCACTTTGAGTTTGGGGTCAGTTAGTTTGATGTGACTTACCCAGCTCTGTTGTCTGATATGGAATAACTTTTCCTTCTTAATTTTCAGTGGTAGTCACTAGGCAGGAATCCTGCATTCCTCTGTTGTAACTCCATAGTGGTGTTACTATAAGGCACTGTAAATGGAGGGACAAGATTGCTGCAGGAAGGTCAAGGAAAACATAATCTTGTTTTGATTTCTTCCTCCCTTTGTGTCTTTGTGTAGCCAACAATATTCTTGTCTGTGCTATTTACTCTCACCTTGACTATTCAACACTTCCTTTGTTCAGCAGACAAGGCACAGTTGAGTTAATTTCTCTGATTTGTATTGTGTCAGTGAAGTAACCCTCACCTTCAGGCACTTCAAGAAGACCTCCTGTCAGAAAAATGAGCTGCTTGCAATTTGGATGACTCCACTGAGTTGTGATTTTAATATAGCATATCTGACCATTGAATAACATGGCATTTTATTTAATGAGAATAGTAATTAATTTATCTTCTGTATCTGATTGGACTGTATTCTTTACTGGAGAGGTAACACAGACATGGTACATCTCAATCTGAATTACACCTTATGCTTGGGTTTTATTTTGTAAAATTCAAGTATGGATTCAATATATTCCATGGCTAGTATCTAATCAGCTGGTGTATTTCATAAAGGCAGTTCATTAACTGTTCATATTGTGTCCATATTCGATGTCGATGTTGTGTGGTCAGTCTATTTACATGTTCAGTTCTCTGTCTAGATGCCATAATTGCCCTATTCCAATTTGGTGGTGTGATTGGAAGTTTCTTGAACCTATAACCAAGACAAATATTGCTGGTAGTAGGAAGGGGAAAAGACATTCTTATAGACCATAATTATCTTGAAATTGTGTATAACTAAAAGACAGGCAGAGGATAAAAAGCCCTGATCGGCTGCCTAAGATATATTATATTACCACCCACCAATTTATCCATCATCCTTTGAAAATATATTCATGCCTTTTGTAGTCAAAGCTCCTTCAGGAAACTGGCATTAAGACGTAATGCTGAAAAATTATACACCTCTGGTAAAACCTACAGAACTATATACATGCTGGTTTTTAGAAAGTATTTTAAACATTTGAGAGCATTTCTGTTCACTCTATATTCTTCAAAAAAAAGGCAGCTTTTTACTCTAAGGGCATAACTACTAGGAATAGTATATATTATAAGAAATTGTGTAGTAACTTCTGTGACTGATCATAAAATAAAACTGCTTGCATTGGTAAAGGGAAAATTTATTCAATAGTAAAATTACTTCAGATTTGGCATTAAAATTCTACAACTTCTAAACTGCCTATAAAATAATTTCTTTACCTTTATTCCTGATTATTTTATTTGGGGAGGGGGGAACTGATTCTCACAAGTTTTAATGAGAAAAAATTGATTATTTATAGTTTACCTTGACAATAAAGATTGCTCTGTTAAGTTGCTTTTCCTGTGGAGCCTGTGCAAAGTGGGATGGAGGGCACCTTCAGCAGGTTTGCTGACAACACCAAGCTGCGTGCTGCAGTTGGCACTCTGGAGGGATGCCATCCAGAGGGACACTGACAGGCTGCAGAGGCTCAGGAGAACCTCATGGAGCTCAGCAGGGCCAAGAGCAAGGTGCTGCACCTGGGCCGGAGCAATCCCCTGCACAAACACAGGCTGGGCAGAGAATGGAGTGAGAACAGCCCTGAGGAAAGGACTTGGGGGTGGTGTTTGACCAGAAGCTCAACAGGACCTGGAATGTGCACTCACAGCCCAGGAAGCCAAATGTACCCTGGGCTGCATCCAGAGCACTGTGGGCAGCAGGTCTGGGGAGGGGATTCTGTCCCTTTGTTCTGGTGAAATTCCACCTGGAACACTGCATCCAGCTCTGGGGCACCCAAACATAAGGACATGAACCTGTTGGAGCAGGTCCAGATGAGGTCACAGAGATGCTCAGAGGGCTGGAGCACCTCTCCTGTAAAGACAGGCTGAGAACTGGGGTTGTTCAGCCTGGAGAAGAGAAGGCTCTGGAGGAACTTTCCAGCAGCTTTCCAGTGCCTAAGGGGGCTAAAAGAGAGCTGGAGAGGGACTTTTTATAAGGGCATGTAGTGATAGGGCAAGGGGAAATTGCTTTAAATTGACAGAGGACAGGTTTCAATTCGATATTGGGAAGGAATTCTTTCCTGCGAGGGTGGTGAGGCCCTGGCACAGAGAAGCTGTGGCTACCCCATCCTGGAAGTGTCCAAGGCCAGGTTGCATGAGGCTCTGAGCAACCTGGTCTTGTGGAAGATGTCCCTGCCCATGGCAGGGAGGATGGAAGGAGATGATCTTTAAGGTCCCTTCCAACCCAAAACATTCTATGATTCTATGATTTGTCTTGCAAAGAAGACTTATAGGTCATTGTATGTGCTGGGAAACAAAACCAGCATCCCCTGTAGCACCACATTAAACCTGTGGGACCCTGGCCAGTGCTGTATCAGTGTGTTCTGTTTGGTACCTGGAAGCCTGAGGTGGAAAAACAGGAGGTCCAGAACTGCTTTCTAGAACTGTCTTTTCATCTCCTGTGGAAAAGTTGAACACCTTGTTTGATTATTGCCTTTCAATGGAAATCCTGTTTTCAAGTGGGAATTTTCTTACAGGATACTTCTGCACTCAGCTGAGATTGCCTTTTGGAGGTTCTCTTATGAGAAGAGAGGATAAAGGGTGTCACAGTGAAAGGGGAGGATGCAGCTTTCCATGGTGATGAAGCTGGGAGGGGCATGTGGGCAAGTGTAATGGCTTATAAAGGAAAAAACCAATAGGGACACCATAAAAAAAAAACCCTCCTGGGACAAGTTTTTTAAAAGTTCCTACTAAGCTGAAAAGATCTCTAAAGCAAAAGTTAAGGTATACTTTAAAAGGCATTTTGCTTAAGTTTGTAATTTGGAAAAGGCTAAAAGAATTCTGCCTTCAACAAATTGGACGGACCTGAAAAACAGAAAGTGTACATTTACTCTTTTTTCCTGCTGAAAAGGTGAATGCAGGAAGAACCTAGCAAAATGTACTTTTATTATTTCCATTTTATTTTATTATTTCCATCTTATTTCATTATTATTTGTTTATAAAACCAACAACAATAAAAAACCACTGAGCTGCTGTATTATTGTGTGTGCAAACAATGCCTTGAAAGAAAACACAGCTGTCTACATGGACTTTTTTATTTCAGCAAAGTACATTCAGCCATGATGCTTATATTTTTCCCTCATAGATATGATTCTAAACTATTGTTTTGTCGAAAGGAAAAATGCAAACCTGAAAGAAATGATCCGGCTGATGGCCAGGGCTGTCTATTTTCAAAGAGTGCTATTCTAATTATTTGCTGTCTCTTCGCTATCTGGTATTGGGAAAGAAGCTATGGATCAATGCTAGAGGTGTTTTTTCAGTCATTGACGTTTTCAGATGCTCATAAATTGAAAGCATAATACCTCAAAGGGTAAAATTATATGTGCAAATATATGTCCTTTTTTTCTAATTATATTTTCAAAATGCATGAACTTGCTGCAGTGATTCAGCTACTGCATGCTGTTAAATGGTGTCACTTAATACACAGAAATCCTATTACAGTTACAGCAGAAGTGAACTTTCCTACCACCTACCTCTCTTTCTGAAGCCTTGTGGTAGCACAAAGACTAGGGGTTGAGGCTCAGCCTGGCAGCTGAGTTGAAAAATTTAATTTCCATATTGTGTAGCTCTTGCTCATCTGTTTACTTTTCCTGCTTGCATGTTTGGTAAATCTGTTTTACATTCTTCATTGTTAAAATGCAAATATTTAATTATATTGTAAGGTACAATTTTCTCCATTATGAACTGTGTTATAATCCTGACATAGAAGTTGTAGAGGTGCGAAAGAGACACTTGAAAAAAATTTCTTCTGTTTAAAAAGCATTAAATCTTTTTAAGCAGTACTCTCTCTGGAAACTCTAAAGCATAAAGCTTCATCGTTGTCAGAAGTTCAGACCAATCTAATAAAAAGATTTTCTAGAACCAGAGAAAATAAATGTTTGGCTTAAATTTCTGATTTGTTATCTGCCAATCTTTGTCCATTAGGAAATTTTCTTTCATCACCTTAGTTCTGAAATTACAGATCTTTTAATCTTTTAAGCACACGTCTTACTTAGCCTGGTAAATGTATCATGAAAGTGATAAAACCTAAATGTTTAGGTTTCAGTGTCCATAAATATCTGTTTAACAAATCCAGTTGGTAAGTGTAGAGTTTGTTTGCCCAGTTAGTGAACTATTGCTTACAGTGCTCATCTCTGAAGGTTTTCAGGAATAATGCTGTTATTATTGACTCTGTTTAAGCTTAGGCTAGTGCATTATACATTATACAGCAAAGTTTACAGAGTTTGGGACAAGGACACTCAGTTTCTTCACGTGATTTTACTTTCTCATTCTCTGCTGTATTTATCTTTCACATACTTAAGCATTCATTAACTGACTGAGAAAAAGATGAAATTTTTTAAAAAAATCATCTAATGTCTTATAGACATTCCTGAGTTTAAATGTTGTGAGATGCAGCCATAGTGCAAGGGACTTACAGCAAAAGAGTTCTGTAGGGTTGACTGTAGGGTTTACTTCTGTTTATGGGAAGTACAGAATATATTCTTAGGGATTAAGAAAATACCACTTGGGGTACTTGCAATTCACTTTTCTTATTTCCTAAAATAGAGGAATATTGCTTCCTGTTTCTCTTCATGCAATTCTCGTTTACCCTGGGCTGACATCCGTTAGGTCTTTCTGAATGTCAAAGAAAAATCCATAGACCAGCCTTACCTGGATATGGAAATAAGTTGTTGTATGAGGGCTGGTGATAGAAGAAAAATTCTGTATCTCATAATTTATGTTCTTTAACAATACTCCTTGTATTCACGTGTATTTACAAGCAAAATATAATCCTCCCCCCATTTGGGAGTAAGGCCCTTTAAACTGACATTTATATAATACATTGTTGAAAAGAAAATATTTACCCTTCCTGAATTACCATCTGGTGTCCTTTAAATACTAAAAATTAACATAATGAAAAAGCCTTAAATTCATGTGAATTTAAGCTATTTAAATATTGTTAAAGTTACAGATCAAAAGTGAATTGTGCTCCCTTTAGTATTTTTTAATTTCATGTTTTTCATCATACTTGTGATAATAACCACAATTCATAATAGTTGCAGAAACCCGTGTGAACAACATATTTATTGATACATAAATAGATAATGTTTTAATTCTTTAGTACAATTAATTATACAGTTATTGAAACCTGTAAGGATCAAAGGATTTTATATAAGAGGGATTTCACATACAGCTTGGATTATGTTGCTAAATAATAGCACAGTAGTACTTCTTTAGAATTGTAAAATAGCTTAGAGAGGAGTATGATGCCTATAGTTGGTGTAATGCATTGGTAATTAAGAGGGTGTGAGGTTAAGCTTCATTAACTGCTGTGGGATTGTATCTTGGATTTTATTATCCCCTAGAGAACATAAGAAGTGAGAGGGGTCAAACTGTTAGAATCTGATTTTGCTTCGTGCATCTGCCAAAACAAGGCAGGCAAAGTAATGTGGCAGCAAACACAGAAGGACCTGGATTGCTGGCAGATACAGGTCGTCCACTGGTTTATTGCAAAGATAAAAGGTTTATTACTGAAATAAATTATTCCATCTTTGCTGTAAAACCTTCCTAGCTTGGTTTGCAGGAAACGAAATTGTTTTAATGGCATCATCATTTACATTGATCACTTCAGAAAACCATTTTTTTCTGCCAAAATTTTTTTTTTAATTTTCAAACAGCAACAATCTTCCTTCTCTCCAGCCAAACAGCCTTTAATAACTTTAGCACTTGTCTGCCATTTTGTGTGTTCGTGCTGCATAGCAAAGACTTGTATTTTAGTTGACCCCAAGAAATGCTGTATGGTTTTTTTTATTTTAACTAATGCATTGCTACACACTTTGTTTTTTTATATACCTTATGAAAGATTTGTCTTTTTTTAGCCTGAGAGAATGTAACAGTTCTCAGAAGTTGACACACTGATGCCACAAAATTGTCAGTCCCAAAGCTTTTCAAAGTTATATGATGTGGGAGCTGAGATATTTTTCAGCAAAAATAGATTAAATAGAGATATTATGGGCTGATAACCCAACTCTCCTTTTCTTAGCCCATTGTTTAAATAACGCTTTTATTTCCAAATTCTGGTTGAAATTTTGGAAGTGAATTCTACATATTTTGGTAATACTTTGTTCTTCTGAAATTCTGATTTTGATTCTAAGAACATAAATTTATTGAATCCTAAATTATGTAATTCTTGGGCAGTAATGAAGCTTTTCATGACTCTGAGGAGTTGTGAAGTATAGATCCAACCATCCAACCTTTATTTTTGAAAATATGTGCAATGACAACTGGAGACTTTTCTCTCACTGAAATGTTCTGTGTCACTCAGGCACGGTCAGGTTTGGAAACAGCTCCTTTCTTGAAACAAATAAGAGAATTTATCAGTGTCAGAAGAGGGGAAAGCCTCTTATTCCAATTCTAGTTATTGTGAAGAATGAAAGGGGATATGAAGAAAAGCAGAAATATGTGGATCACTTCAGTATTTTCAGTATTGCCCATAGAGCAAGTTTATATAACCTTTCTATATCTGTAATTCTCCCCAATCCCAAGACTACAACACAGTTTTAAGATCTCTCCCCTTCCAAATGTGCTTATACAAAGTTTTCGTTAAAAAGATTTTTTTTTTAATTAAGGACTGTGATACGTGAATCAGTGCAACCTGAGGAAAAACAGTGAGCATCTAGGTATTCTGTTGAGTCTTCAGGCAGGCTGATGAAGGCGTGTTGGCTTCTAGTGAACACAGACATGCCTTCAAACAGCACTTGCATGTTCTGCCTGTCTTTTACAGTGTGGTGTAAATGAAATTGAGGGTATCCAAAGCCGGGATAATAGCGATAAACTTGGGATGCAAATCTGGAGGTAAACAATCTTTATTTGCTCTGTTTATTTTTCTTTATACATATGAAATATGTTCAAATTACAGGTATACTCTGACCTTGAATAGGATTGGAACTTTTTTTTCCCGTATTTGTGCCTAAATACATCTTGGAATGTATTTAACCAAGTTAGTAAAACGGGTTGAGCTCAGACAGTTGGTCTTCAAAATATCTGTTGGCTCCAAAGGCAAAGCACCTTCTCCAGACTGCAATTTATTAAGTCCAAAGCCTCCTCAGAGGCCATGTACTTCACAACCACCACATTCCAGAGTATGATTTAGGATCTGTTTGCTTTAGAACAGTGTTTGTTGGCATAGAAAATGGCATGGCTGTGAGATGTATTAGCCCCAGAAATGTCTTAAGTCTCAGTGTCCCTTGCTTCTCGCATAGGGACAAAAACATGGTACATCTAAGAAGCATTCTTCAGCTAAGCATGGTAGTTACTGGGTAAAAGCATTTTGGAAAAGCAGTTCAGGCTGTAAGAGTTGTTCTTGGTATGAGAGAGTTCTTCGAGTGCTCCTGGTCCTTTCTGTGGGGCTGCAAGGGACGAGCCAGCAGAAACCAGAGCTGATGGTGTGCTCACTGCTCACTACGGAGCCATGGCTTTCTCCTGGTGCTTTGTGTGAATTTTGTCATGTTTAAATCATTTCCTAATGATTTAGAAGTCAGAAGTTTTTCATGGATGGTAAATAAAAACTCTTTACCATGTCAGAAATTAAGCTATATTGGCAAAAAAAAAAAGGATGGTTCAGATGGATACTTAGATGGATTTTCATCTCTGGCAGCCAAAATCTTTTATCAGCTTCAGGTGAAACCATTTTTCCTTCATCTCTTAATCTGCTTCATTCTTAACAGCAATTAAGACACACCACAGTGCCTAATTGTGTTGCACTGATAGTGTGTCTGTCTCTTGTTTTGGACTGAGTTTCTCAGGTGTCAACAGCTGAGATTTTTAGTGTCTCCCTGCCACAGAGTGCCATGTAAGGTTTTGTTCTCTGACTGAAAGGCAGGAACTTTTCCTCAGTGTT
Organism: Vireo altiloquus; assembly: GCA_013396875.1. Classification (NCBI taxonomy): domain Eukaryota; kingdom Metazoa; phylum Chordata; class Aves; order Passeriformes; family Vireonidae; genus Vireo; species Vireo altiloquus. The sequence continues at coordinate 152,137 of VZRF01013463.1, forward strand.
ACATGAAGTTATTTAAGCAGCTTGTACTTTATCAGTAATACTTGGAGAACCTCTTACCCTTATTGTCTTGACCTCTGTTCTTTTTTCAGCATAAAATACATTGTATGTGTAAAATACACAAATTTATGTAGTTAATGTCCTTGTCTCAAATTTGACTTTCCCAATTGCTGTATAACAACAATGAACCAGCAGCACAGGTGATAGGCATTTCCAGTGATTGTAGGGGAGAAAAATATTCAATAGCTTTAAGAAATATTGCTGCTCTTTTCCTCTTTACCTCCAGGAAAGAGAATTGTACAGTATGCCATTTCCTGGATTTTGGCTTTACAGGTGATGTGATAACTGCCCAGTGATGTTCCAGCAGAGTGAGGTAGCAAATTCTTGTATCAGTAGTGTCTGAAACGGGGGGAAACTCAGGGAGTTTGATGAAATGTTTAAGCAGGATTTCATGATCTTTGGCAGGCACTTGTTTTCAAAAACACAGAGATTACCCACCACTACAAAAAGTTGCTGTAGTACCTGGGAGCAAGTTGATCTGGAAATGTTTTGGCCTGAAAATTATTTCTTTGCAGAACTCACTTTTTAAAATGAAAGTTGGTTTGGTTTTTTTTTTTAATTACTATTAATTGAGGAATTGTTTGAGATGGTCAAGTATCAGCAGCTCTTAACTGAAAAAGAAAGATCTTTTTATGACAGGAAGTTTAAATCTATGAATAACTGTATTAGGAAATTAAGTCTGCACAATAGTTTAACTGTTCAGTAATGAGTTTTCAAAATAACACCTCAATTGGAAAATAAAATTGATTAACTCTCTATTGTGGATATCTGAGTTATAAAATTAACAATTCAAAATAACATATTTTTTATTTTTCTTGAAAAATACTTTATATAATGCTCTTTGAAGTAAATGCAGATGATTTGTATCTTCATATATGTGAAATGCATTGGGGTGCTTGTCAGCTCTAGTTTGTATTTATTCTTTCTCAGAACCTTTCAGTACAGTGTTCTATTTTCATTTTATCCTATCTGTCAGAAATATTTGATTTGAAAGCTTGCCTGCTTTTTTGCTGGGTAGATTTAATGGAACTCTGATAATTTTTTTTTACTGAAGTGACCAATACAAATCTGTGAATCTAATGATAACTGTGAATACTAAATCAAAATTTACATCTTCATGTAGCTTTCCTACCCTATCAAGCTTAATTTTTACTACCATAATAATGAGTTTATTGTATGCAAGTGTATTTTTTAAACAAGCTGCAAGAAATCTGAAAATATAACTGTACATAATCAATCTCATGAATAGTCATTACCAGGCTTTTGCAGTTCATTTGTAAAAGGAAAAGAAGTAAAATAACTTGCTCAAAAGTGTGTTTTGTCTCTTTTCCTTAGCTGCTGCAACACATAAATACAGTTGTTCTATTTCTGCAACTTTATTGAAATTAGTTTATAAAAGTTTTCATAACTTTAATTGCCTGATATCTCAGAGAATGTAGTGACCAACCCCTGGAAGACAGAAACATCTCCCTCAAATCTCTTTTTTTTTTTTCAATAATTATCAATACTATGTTAATTTATGCAAAAGAAGCAAAGTAGCACATGTTGTTTGCAAGGTTATGCATAGAACTACATACAGTTTTTCACTCCTGTGTTATTTAATATTAAATAAGTGTAATACTAAACCCAAAATGGATGTGTTTAAGCTTTCCTTGTCTCCTTTCTGTGTGTATCTGTTTGTACCTTGTCTACCTACACAAAGCCATGAATGTCGTGGGTGTTTATGGTCAGCATCAGCTCTGCCTGTGTGCAGTGTTTGATGTGTATCCCATCCTTCCATGGAGATTGTTCTTCTAAAGTTTTCAAATTTGGTTTTTCTCTGTCTTCACACCCAATACATTGTAACAGAGATTCTGGCTAGCTCTGTGTAGGTTTAACCCTTGAGGCATATCACAGTTCTTTCTCAAGAGTCTTTGCTCAATGAAAATGTAGTTTTCATGTAAGTCTTGTTCTTTTTTAAGCATACAGAGATTCTGTGTTCTCCCCCTTGCAGGGATGGGTGTGATAAAGTTGGGTCAGGAAACTTCATTGCACTTTATTGCCCTAGTAGGTGTAGCAGCCCAGTGCATAAATTCTGAATGCATCCCTGCTGTTTGCTTTTCCAGCAATGCAGCAAAGGCAGAAAGTGTACATTATAAACTTTTAAAGAATCCAGGATTAAATATTTGCCCCTTCTTTTCCTGTGTTCCTGCTCATGAGATATCCATCATGAGAAGATATGATGCCTAGTGGTTAGCAGAAGAGAAAATTCAAACCACCCTGTTACAGTGGGTTTCCGGTGGTGTCTGTAGGCTGCTGTGGTCTGCTGGATACTTTTGAAAGATTTACAGGAGCTAACAAAGATCTTATATTAAAATAGGCTTAAATTTGCTGTGTAGGGAACTTACCCGCTCTCAGAAATGGAGTCATTAAGGAGATCAACCTTTAAAGAAAGATTAAAAAAGAAAGGAATATGGGTCCTACTCAAGATTATACTCAAGGTGGAGTATAAAATGTGGTATTTCCATTTTCCATTCTTTCTTTTACTTCTATAATTCATTTTTCTTATAATAATTACATGGGATTTTTTCCTGCTCAGTATAAGTAGGAACCAGTCTTTCAGAGGAGTTCTTTTAATCAGGCTTTGTTACAGATTTTATAACTGCCCATTATACTCAGATAACTGTATTATCTAGCTGGAGGGGGGTGTGGATAAAAATCTGAACTGCCGTTTCTACTGTAGATAGCTGACATTGTTTTACTCCCTACCTGTAGGAACTTCCAGCCCCTTTGCTTGATGATACCCATGGGAAGGAATCAGGAGATGAAGCAGCAGCTGTTAAGTCTGATGATCTTCAGGATTCTATGAAAATAGCCTGGCGCTACCAAAATCTGCCGAAAATGGAGGTAATAACTATTTCTTACATCTTTCCTCTTGCACTCAAAATGAATTTGAAAAGCAAATGCTTTTCAGTAGAACCTAGACAACAGAACTGCTGATGGACAGCGTTACAGGATTGCCTCTTGAGGGACAACTGTCATACACCACTGAATGTTTTAGTTGATAGTGATACAAAAAGAAAGGGAATTGGAGAGTTTGCAGGATCTCTAAAACTTTATACAGACAATAGTAAATTTAAAATAAAAAGCATTTGAGTTCCATGGGATTTTTCAATGAGTATTATTAAACTGAGACAGCTTTTTATGAAAGTTTGGATAATGTGCTCGCTTACAAACTTGGCCCGAATTTAGTTGTACAGCAATTACTTAAGTAGGTTTAATCAACACGATTTACTAGATCTCTGTAGTGAAAGTACTGTGTTGAAGCAAGCTGTTGACCTGCTTATCCATGTGCATAACAACTAAAGCAAGCACTTGAGATTATATCAGCTTCACTGTCACTGGAAACTAATCACTGTGCAGGGACAATGTAAGAAACAAGCTCAGTGGTCAGTCTTTCAGAGTTTACAGTTGTTAGTGTTTTGTGAATAATCAATCTCCCATGGCTGGTGACTTTCTTATTTAATCCAGTGGCACAATCAATCTTTAACCAAATTACAGCATTTCTGGCTATCCAGAACAAAATCCCGGTTTTGTCTATACATTTTAGCCTACATTTATAAATTCTGGTTTAGATGTAGTCATACCTGCCTAGTAAGTTCAGTCGTTTTCTTAAAAACATAATTGGAATGTGACAAAATCATCTTACAAGGCTTGGCATGTTTGGTTTTCTGTGAAATTGCACAGACATGGCTATATAGTTGTGTCAGAAAAGACTTATATATGATGACATGCCAAATCAAACAGCCTCCAGGGTAATCATATAATCTCATCAATTTTATTATTGTGGAGCTTGCTGTGCCACTCTGAACCATCCCCAAAATAATTTGTCTGTTTTAAAATCTAGCAGAGTCCCTTGTACCTTGATATGAAAACAATTGCATGTTGTTAACAAATGGTGTTCTGATGTTCTAAATAGAAAAATTATTTAAAAATTCAGCTGGATGTGCACTCATCTTCTTTAACTTCATAGCAGTGAACGCTTTTTCCACTAATATAATATTTCTTGAAAATGCATGATATACATGCCCTGGATTATTGCAAATGGATTCTGCAAGATAGAATAAGATGGTCAATCTTTTTGGGGGAGTTTGCCTTGTTATTGTCACTTTTTGAATTGGATGTTGATCATTCTTAATAGTTGAGGTACAATATTTTTATGTGTATGTTAAATTTATTCAAAAATTGAAATATGCAAATAAAAGTATCAGTCTTAAACTATCTATACCTAAAATTCCTCAGGACATTTTAATTAGTGAAACATTAGTTTGAAATTTATATTTTTCAATATTTTGAATTTGATTGGTGAATATACTCCATTGAGGAAAAATCTGATACTGCCTTGCTACACATAGCAATACATTTAGTGCAATAATTTAATTAAAACTTTGGTTGTGGTTCATTCTTTAAATTTTTCTTTGCTGGTAAAAACCAGTGTTGAATAAAATTTCAAGGCATATTTTCCAAACTGATTCAACTATATATTCAAAATATACCAGTGCATTTTCAAAAACTACTGTCAAATAGCTTCAACTGTGAAAGAGAAAAATTAGCTTTGCTTTTAGCTAGAACTCTAAACACGATAGCAGAAACTTTTGTATCCATTATCTGACTAAATACAGAGCAAGAATGCTGAGTAAAAGCTGTCTTTCTGGTATTTTTGATACTTAATTTGGTTACAGTTTCTGAGTAATAACAGATTTTGATTAGTAGTTCACATACTCCCTTTCCATTTATTAGACCCCCATACAGACTAGCCAGGTACCTCATTTTTGTTCTTATGCATGGTATTTGTGTTAGTGCTCTTCACAGCTGTCACAGTTTCTCTCTACATATTGCACATACCATGCATCAGAAAAAAAATAGAAGATTTATGAGAAATCTGTTGGAGTGAAAAGCCTTGTTATGCCTGATGTGCCTTTGCCAGTTTGTTAGTTACATCTGTATCAGAGGTGAATTTCATTTAAACTTGTAAGTATATGGAGAGCCTGTTTTGCAGTGCAAGACAGTGTGGGGTTTTCTTTTTTTCTTTTTTTCTTTTTTTTTTTTTTGAATGAACTGCTTATGTTCTTGGGGCAATATATAAACTGTCACAGCATGAAATCAATTTTCTGCCTTGATTCATCCTAAATCTGAGATTTCTAGCACATTAGTATTGCAATTAGAAACATTAACAGCAGACGGTAGCATAAAAGCACGCTCTGCTCACTGACAATTTAGTGTATTTCTCCTTGTGCAAAACAGGAACCCAGGAAAGAGCTGGCCTGAGCCTCCAGCCCACTAATAAATTTATCAGCTCCAAGTTGAGAGGGATGGCAAGCGTGTGCTCCACGCTCTCCATGGCCATTCTGCTAAGGCAGATTATTCATGCTTACTTGATTCAGGTAGGCTTTCTGCAAGCTTCCCGCTAAGCCTGGGAATGCAGGACACTGAGGCCTATTCACGGCCTTCTGACATGGACCCAGCTTTTATTGCTTTTATGGGGGTTTATTAGCGCCAAATCCCAGGCTCCGCCCAGTTTGTAGGCGCTGTGCTCATTCTTTGGAATCAAGAGAGGTTATCACCTACCTTAATCCATGCAGCAGGGTGGATTAAGGACACCAATGTGCCTCAGGATTCTCAAAGAGGATCCTGGAAACTTCTTGTTTCTTCTTTTTTGCTGTCTTTACTAAACTCTATTGGGCCTCAGTAAGGATTTGCATCTGAAATGGGCAACCTGGAGCTTTTCTCAATGAAGACATCAGATCAAAGTTCAGTTAGTCAAGGCCTTTCTAAAACATTAAGGGGGCTTGGAAGTACACAATAAAAAGATGAGCTCTGGCAGAGATTGCAGTAAAAACATTCTGATCTGTAATCCGGATAAAGAATAGATTATAGGCCAAAGAACAACCCCTGTTTAAATTGCTTTCAAAATCCTTGTTTTGAATAAAGTTACATTTTACAATAGAAATATTTAGATTTTGGTAAAATGTTATGTTTTATTGGACTGCCTACTTTAAAAACCATATACCAATAAATAAATTAATGCACTGACTTAGAGAATGTGGGTTTCTATCTTTTTTTTTTTGTAAAGTTGATTTACCTTTTCTATTCAAAGATATATATATTTTAAATATATACGTATCTAGAATTGCTTATGAATAATAGATATTCATAAGCAATTCCATGTGTTTTTAAAATTAAAAAGTAATTATTTGTTTTAATTAAAAGTTGGGAGTTCATTGCTTATTCTGAGAAAAATACTGCATTATTGTTACTGTTGATATTCTCTGATAATTGACCAGGTCTAAAAACTATTAATCAAATAATTTCAAAATATCTACCCTAAATAAAATCATTCTAATTAATCTTAAGTTTAATAATTTTTTGGTAAGATACTGTCTACTTGAATACTTTATGTTATAACAATCTAGGAGGGGGGTTGACTTTACATATATAATTCAAATAATGTTGCAGGTTGTATTCTGAATTCCATTAATGTGGAACAAATACATGCATTCATTTCCTCTATTTACTAGCACAGTACATCCAAAATCTGTAATTCCTGCCCAAGTATATATTAAATTTGGTCTATGATGTTTTATATACCAAAATTAAGATCTGAGGAAAATTTATCTTCATAATGGCAAATCATAGTTACTGTGTGTAATGCTCAACCTACTTTTTATTCTATTTTCAAAAATTAAAAATAGTTTTTAGCTATTTGCTATTTTTCTATTAAAATCAGTTATATGGAGATGCAATGGTTTGGTTTTTTCACTGATCATAAATAAAGGAAACATTTTCCAAGTCAGCTGAAAATATTTCTGTCGCACTATATAATTCTCAGAGACTGAAAAATCGAAGGGGCAGAACACATGATGTTCCACACATTGCATAGATCTGGCCTTTGCAAATTCATGATCATCTGTCTAGAACATGTGCAAAAATACATGCTTTTAATTATCTGACTGCACTCTAGTGATGCAACTTGGAACAGTAAGGGTTGAATTCTCTGTGAAAAATTCACATTCAAATATGATGGGAACAAAAACTTAGTCGTAAATATGATCATGTTTTTCTACTTGAAGCTTTTATTTAGGCTGAATAGGGAAAAACAGGTTTGAAGTGTATTGCTAGTTAATTACTTTCTTTTGACAGGTAATAGTTTAAGATTGTAATCAGTATTGTTGTTTCCACAGGCCAGCCCAACAACATATACAAAGTTTGGCCATTACTATGATGTTTCTAAAAAAATGTCTCCAGAACTGTGTCAGTCCATAAAATTGCACAGTTTTTACCTTCACGAAGAATTGTCTTCTGAGCCTAAAATGAAAACATGGTAAGTTTTGATACCATGGTTCTGTTCTGTGTTTAGATTTAGTCTGCATATTGGCAGGAAAGGATATTTTTGCTTCTACACTTGCTGTGAAAAATGTTGTAGTAGCACAGGGGGGTCAGGAGCAGTTGGGCTGTGGGTCCCCCTCAGTGCCACATGCCTGGAGAGGCACACAGGCAGCTCAGAGCTCTGCTCCCGGCTGGGGGAGGGAGCACGTTGGCAGTGACAATTAAGGCAGACATTACTAGGACAGCCTGGGACACAGCTGCACATTCAGCCCAGCCCTACTGACAGCCGAGTGTGGGGAGAACTATTCCTGTCTGTCTGAGAATAGTCCCTGAGCACTGTGCCCCATCAGCTCAGAGATGTGCTTGTCAGGTGGCTATCAGTCTTAGGAATGTATCTGTGCAGTTTTTAGGGCTTAGGAGACAGGCCATCCTTGACCTACATAGCTTAGAATGCTAGATCAGATTAGTCTATGATGTGCTTTTACTCCTTACGTCCTACAGCTTCACCTAAGGAAATACAATATACTGTGAATAAAATTACAATCACTAATTATGTCTTACAAAACATTTCCTGCTCAAACTCTCCTCTGAATGAATAACTTATATGTTTATGTCTATCAACAGTGAATTAGGAAAGACCAAGAGAAAATGTGTGACAGTAGCAAAGACTCCTATTAGCCTGTAGACACAAGTCCATTGTGTCTTTCTTGGAGACACTTCAAGTCAAGTCAAACATCAAGACTGGGCCAGCAATTTCTTTGTTCTGAATTTATATAATACTTAACTTTATAGATCCCAGTGTATAGGGCCAACTCTTAGAGGCAGTGTGGTGTGCTTCATTGGGATTGATTTCCATTGCAGTAAACTCAAATATAAGACCTCAGATTTATGGGAGAAGTAAAGTATGAAGCTCCTTTCTTAGAACCATAGCAAAGGAAAAGCCAGGTCTGTCTCTAATTTGTACTGTGTTACGTGATCAAATGTCACTGCTTTGTAAAGTAAATTCTTGTGATACTATAAAAAAAGCCCCACTTTTAGGAGAAAAGAGAGAACTTTTATTTTATTCTTTCTATAGTAAATATTTGAACCAACTTTGTTTATATATTAAGTATAATTACTAATTTTCAGTAGCAGAGCAATAGGGGATAGACACAAGAATATCTGTGATGCCAGAATGTTTTATTGACCAGGGAAAGGCAAGAGCTGACAGATAGGTTGCAAGTGTTACTGAGCAATTTAACTCACTTTCTCTTCTCTTCTCTAGCTAATGAGAATGTGGTGACTCTGGGCTTCTTTCCACTAACTATATGGCTGTCAAGTATTTGTTCATTTTACATTAAAATCAAATTAACTCATCCTTATGGTATAAGAAATGAACTTAAACTTTTATGCCTTTGATTTTGTAAGCCTTGCTTAATGCTGATACTGTCCTTATGTGCTAGCCTGATAAAAGTATATCATTCTTACTATGTGAGTTCTGTTCTTATTTTTAGTTTAAATCTAACAGAAGGGTTGGATTTATGTAATTTTCTTGGCAAATTGGTAGAGCACAGAGTGATGAGATGAGGAACATGATCAAATAAAGCTGGACTTTGGAAGGCTTATTTCCTTTTCCTTTCCCTGCACACTCAATGTGGGTCTCCTTCAAGAAGCCTCTCCTGAGGAAACTAAGGAATTGTGGTGTTGGGAGTAAAGGCAGGTATCAAAGTAACAGCCAGCCACCATTCTAAACATTGTCATGCAGTCTAAGAACAATGTGATAAGGGACGGGGAGGAATAAAGAACACACTGGGAATGGTGAATTCTTAGAAGTCTCCGGAAGCTGAAGAGTTGTGTGTGTCTCTTTCTTTACAGTAGATCATTGATCTTTTAACTTTGATTATTGTCATTTCTGACCACAAACACAGTTGGTTTTGGATTCCCTATTTTAAAAAGGTTGTACTAGGTCAGTGTTAAGACAAGGTGAGAAGGAAGACTTTTTCAAAATTACAGTCCCTTATATAAAGCTTAAAAAGAATGGAAATTCTTGGAAAAATTGAAGCAGAGTTAAAAACTGGCATACAGAGGATATAACTCTCCTCTGCAGTTGTGGGCCACAGTAAATTGTAGTGCTAGAAATACCAGCTGGAAGTGGGGAGATGTTTGTCTGTTGATTTGCACAAGAAGTTGCCTTGCAGACACAAGCTGGGAGAACTGTAGAATCTCCATCACTGAAAATTTCTGAGGACAAGCTAGGTAAACATCTTTCAGACCTATTGAGATCCTTGTCACCTCTTTTTGCTTCTTTAATTCACATTATTCATGATGTATTAAAGCAAATACTACATATGAATGTTAGCACTTATTTCACTGCTCTCAACAAGTTCATGCTTTTACAGAAACCCAGCCAATTGTACTGTATTTTTTACAAGTACTGTGATGAAATTCTGAAGGAAGCATTCTTTTCTTAAGGAATGAAAACGAGCTCAGTGTCCTCTCAGCATGATTTCATTTTAAAAAGTTTCTAAAAAAGATGGGGGGGAAGGGTTATTATTTTGCTGGCTTTACTGTTTGGAAAATCAATTGAACACTTCAGGCTTTTAAATCTTACTTTAATATATTGTAGAATGGTAAAAATTTCTGCTCTCCTGGTTAACTAGACAATGATTTTAAAGAAAGTAGTCACACAATCATCACCTTCCAATAGAAGTCAACAATTTGTATTAGACCTTATCTTGGATTGCCTGAAGGTCCTGCTGGGAGCTCGGGCTCTTGCTCTGTGTTACAGTGAATGAGGAGCACAGCCATGGCTGGTTAGAATGTCTCCACTTAGAACATGTAATTTCTTAGGTATTCTTAAGAATTAAGAATTAGGTATTTCTTAAGAATTTCTTAAGGTTCTCAGACTATGGTTAGAGCCATAACCAAAAAAATCCCTGTTGATGTAGTGCTGATTGCCTGTCTAGCACTGAAAAATCTCTAATCTATCATGCTGATGGTACCTCAAAAAAGTACTGAACAGCCTGAAAGGAAATTTGAGAAAAGTTACAAATATTACTTGAAGTTCAGAAAATCTCTAAAAATATATTTTTTTATTTAATATATCAAAAGAAGATTGACAGAAAATTAACAGTGGAAGCTGACAAATCCTTCAAAAATAAGGAAGCATTTTTTAAAAAGGGGATAGTTCATTAGTGAAATAGTTTACATTAAAAGACTCTGTATTATGAGATGTTTTCAGAAGATTTCTTGGCTTTCTAAAGGGTATACTTTGCAAGATATGTATCAGTAAAGATATTTCTGAATGAAATTTTCACTTAAATTGTGTAGGAATGCAGACCAAAAGCTGGGATATGTCATGGGGTTTTTTAAATCCAATAATGTTTTGCTTTGGTCACTAATACTGAGGTTGAGGAGGAAGTGGAAACTAATAGTTTTGTTTAGTATGTAGTTTTCCATAAGTGAATGGTATTACTGCTGAGACATGATGCTTCTTTATAGTATCAAAAGTTGCAAAAAATTAGGAATTAGCTGAAAAAATAACTTTTCTGTCTTCTCTGAATGTTCCCACATTATTTCGTCTTGCATGTTCCATTCTAAATATTTATAACATTGCAGAACACAGCATGGTTTAAGTTCAGACTAAAATAAATTGTTCTAGTCCTGTAACTACAGCCATTGAAAGTCACCTTCTCTCAGATACTCATCAGGGAAAGTGCACCTAACCCAGTACACACATCCTGCAGGGAGGTCATGAGGAGTGACAACCTCATCGTTGTAAAGAAAGACTTCAGAAGCTCAGGGGTTTGTTTATAGCACCTTTTTGATTAAATTATCATACATATGATGTATGTATGAGCAGTGTGGTGTCCTGTTCGGGTGAGGTTTTTTTCTCTTTTCCTGATAGAAACCTACTACTTTGGTGTGTAATTAATGGTCCTCAAAGAATGTACTTAATCCAAAACTTGTTTGGATGCACCTAAAAGTCACCTTGTTGACCAGCCTTTCCTTTCCCTTTATTTTTCAGTTTGAGGGTGACTAGTTTTGGAGGACCTTAGGTTTCATTTCTCCTCCTTGAAGTTTGGAACATCTCTTTCCCCATCCTCCTTTTCTTTGGGAAGAGGTTGGGAGCAGGAAGAACAATTCTTTGCTCTCTTTTCCTTTCACCACCCTGTTGTGTAACAACAGATTATGCATTTACAGCAGAAAATACACAAGAAATGTACCACATTTCCTTATTCAGCTTATACTCTCCTGCCAGAGACATGAGTATACTGAACATATATTTTACAATCCTTGAAAAAACAATTCTGCATCTTTTAATAAGAAAGATCCTTTGTCATCATGTTTTGTGACATAAAAATGTATTGTTAAAAGGACCAGATCATCCTCATGCTTCTAATTCTCCAGCACCACATTAAGAAACCCATTTTATTTCACCTGTTCTTCAGGGAGTGAACTGTCTCTGTAATTGTAGCTAAAGTCTTTTTGGAGATAATTAGAGAGCTTCCCTTGTAGGATCAGAGATGTAGGAACTTTATATGGGCCAGAAACTCTTGGTCCTTTTGAGAAATCATGTATATTTATATGTATGTCCCTCCCTTGCTGTCTACACAAGCACTTGGTTTCTTTATGGACTTGGAAAGATTGTTTGACGGATTAGATTAAATTAAAACTGACCTTTTACTTTGCAATTAAAATTGAGATATGGAGGGTATCAACATCATTTGTTCACCTTAACATTTGGATCAATCTTCCATTTCTTTCCTGTGTTTTCACATGTGTGTGTGTATCTGTTTTTTGACGGAGGGAGGGGCTAAATGTTACCCTGTAAACTGGCACTTGCCAGACAGTGTAGGTATAGTACTTAATAGCCATATTTGCCCTCCTTTCTGCAGTTCTGGTACCTGATGGCTAAATTAGACTACAGGGTTCCCTTTGGGTAATCACTCAAGATGGATAGAAGTTCGTTTCCACATAATAAAAATTAATTGAAGGCAGGTTGTGAAACCAGTTCTCCTAAAGGAAGTAGTAAATGGGACTGGGTGTTTGGTGCCAAAAGAAGGCATAAACCTTGTCTTATCTCATTTTTATATTGGGGAAGGGCAGTTATGTCTTGGTGCTAATGCTGGGCCCAGGTTTACAGGGGTGTGTGGCTGACAGCAACTGTTCTCCGGGGGTTGTTGCCAGGATATTCTGGTGTCCTGGTCGCTGCATTGCTGGGGCTGGTACTTAGCAGGAAGATCCTCTCTGGTGACTCTGTGCATCACAGACAACACTTATTTTCTATCTCTCTGCTTCTAGTCTCATCCTTCAGTGCAATTACCAAATGAGAAGGTTTGATAATCAATGGAAACAAAATAATTAAGTCGTAGTTTTTCAGTAATACTTGTAAATTTTACCTGAAGAGTGTATGTGCTTTTGAAAAAAGAATAAATTTATCTTGAGTCCAGATTTACCAATAAATTTAGATAAAACAGGTTTGACTGTCTTGCCTAATGGGGTCTCCTTTTACATAACAAGGCTATTTGTCATACTCTTGATAACCTAACCTTTGTTAACTGCTTGGAAACTATCAACAGAGAAGTCAGAACCTTTGTTGTAACTAGGATACCTTCTTGCCAGCTCCTGCTTTATCCATTACTAAAGTGCTAAACAAAAAAAGAGTAAAGAAGGAATTGTTTAAACTCATTATCAAAATTAAATGGTGTTTAGTAACAAAACCAAAAAAAGACTAGAAATTGGAAAATAAGAAATATCTTATTTCCTTCCTTAAATATAGTGACAAACATTGCCAGAAGGGTAATGTAATTTGCTTTTATAAATAGTGTTTCTACAATATTTGTCATGTTCTTATTTACCTAAGATGGGTCAAATTCAAGTAAACCAATAATATTTTAGAAAGAGGTAGAAGAGCACCTGTTTTTACATTTTTTTTAAAATCTATATGCATTACATTATTTTTTAAAATTCTTTCTTTGCTGCAAATCTCTTTTTGGTAGATTAATTGAAGATCTATTTTATTTGTTTTTTTTTACTTTTGGGGCCCTTTAATCCTACTAATGCTTTGGTAATCCACTAACTTCTAAAAACAGGTTAGTAATGAATTAGAAATTGGCAAACATTTTGATTGCACTATATTCTCTGGCAAAAAAAATTATCTGTTGTGATAATGCAAAGACACAGAAAGAGAATTTTGGCTACTGTGGGGGCTAAAGTTCGCCCTGTGAACTGACAGCTGCCAGGCAGTATAGGTAGAACATTTAATAGCCATTCTTTTTGTAACTAAACACTGGGAAGTAATGGACTTCACAAGTTAAACTTGCTTGTTTGAGGTGCTCTTTTTTTTGTATAGCAAGGCAGACTTTGAAATATGAAATATCATGTTGAGATTATATACTCCCAGTTAATTTTCAGCTCTGAATTTCATAAAGAGTATTCAGTTATTAAGGTACACCAGTTTAATCAGTAGCCTTCTAGGGTAATAAATCTGAAACAAAAATAAATAGAGTTTAATTTGGAAACTCTCCTTTGTGTTCAAATCAGAGAAAGTTTGTGTCTTAATGGTTTTTGACATTGAGTATTTCAAAACTCAAATTTATTAGGAACACATGACTTTTTTGATTGTAGATGTTTATAACTCAAATATATTTGGGGGTTGGGCTGATTCTGTTTTCTTGAAAGAAACATAGAATTTTGAGTTGAAGCAATGGTGCAAAAGAGAGATCATTGCAATTCTTACATGCTTCTCAGAAAAGTTGAATTCTCTCCTGGGCCAGCAGATGAAAGCAAGTTTATTTGGGTTTATTAATCAGTAAAATGCATTTGAATTACAGTGTAGGCTCTTAGTAAAGTAATAGGAATCTTTTCATTAATGTTTGGGCCAGATGATCTCTCAAGGTGCCCTCCAACCTGCGCTCTTACCAGACCAGATATAAAAGATCAGAGCAAATGAGAATATTTTTGGAGGCAAAATTTTCAAAATAACCTGTCCTATTTCCCAAGAAGTACAGCAAGAGGTTTGAATCCTCAACCTTTGATGATAATTAGTGGGACTGGAAAAAAATGTCGAAACCAGAAAAGATAGAAGGGCTTAAGCTGCAGTGAGGAATCTGCAGCAAGCCCAGACAGCCAAGCCAGTGTGCTCTATGGGATTTTAGAAAACAGTATGTCTCTTTTAAAAGTGAGCACCTGAATTGCTCTTTGAAAGTAAAGGGCTTCTAAGTCTGACAAGATGATTTGCTGAACTTTCAATTTGTTTTAAGTCTGCTTAAATCCATTTTTAGCCATCAGTTTACTTTTGTTTGTTTTTCTGAATGTTATATTTTCTAAACAATACAGAGAATAAATGCTACCTCACAATTTTGCTGTCATGCAAATAAAGCAGTGAAAATGTGGGAAAATTTTCACAGAAAGTCAACTCTGTTCATCAGGGCATTGATTAGGTGTACTTGGAATAACAACTGGGTAGATCTTTGTCAGTTACAGAAGATTAGTACTGGGCTGTAATGGTTTCAACTTTAAGTTGATACATTAAATCATTAATCTTCTAGATGTAAGTGAGCCTGACATAATTAAGTTATCCTAATCCCTAGAGATTTTAGCTTTCACTAAATGTCTGAGCACTGAGAACTAGTTAATATGAAGCAATCACAACTGCTTATAATGTCAACTTTATTCAAAGAATTTGGGGTTTTCTTTTCTTCTCTGACACTTCTATTTGACACTTGCAGTGAAAGCTGCATCTGCTCGTATTTATTTTGTATACAGCTGTTAGAGACATGTAGGAGAGTATGAAAATGTGTAACAAAAATATTTCTTCTTACCAACAGTAATATGAACAGTGGTTATGCAAGGCTGCTGCAGTCCATTCAGAGGATCATTTCCCAGGAAGGCTTTGATGGCTCTGATCCGCAGGTACTGACGACCCTCATACTCCTCTTTAATCCTGAAACTGTTCTTTTCTGGCTTTTCAAGAGTGGCACAAGGTCTTGGACCTTGTTCCTTAATAAGGAACAAATTGTTTCTAAGCATTGGTAAAGTAAACAACCAAAATAAATAAATAGCGTTGTTCTCATTTTAAGGGGGTTTTTTTGAGTTTTTACCTGTTACAGATATGTAGGACTATGTGAGAAGGAAATATAAGACAGCATTAGTATAATGCATTTTCTGTGCAATTAACTAATAAATGGATCACCAAATATAATGTAATTACGCAAAACACATTTTCCCCTGCAATATTTGTTTTTCAAATCATTGCTTTAGCAATAATCTGTTCAAGATTCTTGAGGTTAAACATTTACCCTTAAACTTTCAGATTTTTTCATCGTTGTTTTATCTGGAGTGAATTTTCAAATTAATTAAACGGTGGTATCTTTATGTAGAGAGCATTGAAAGAGAAGTAAAGAAATAAGAATACTATTTCAATTTACAAATCAAAACAGCTTATCAACCGTCCAAAAATCTCTGTACTCTTCATAAAGCATAATGTGGGTAATTGAAAACATTTTAAGTGCAACAGCATAGGCTGAAAGACCTTTTCTAATTTGAGCACTGCCCTATCAGTTATTCTTTGTCATATTCAGCAACATGGGAGTCCTTTGGAGTTGATGGAAATAATGTAATAAATTGTATATATTGGTGCTTAATTGAAAGATAATTATTGTTGTACAATAGAAGTGTTCCTGCAGTAGAAGTCAATTAGCGTAGACACTGGAGAGCCTGAAATGATTTAATACAAGACTGTGTACCAGTCCAACATCTTAGGGATCATTTTTGCAGGGGAGATAATGCTGGAAAAGATATTTTCGTGTGTAACAGTGTGGTTTAGAAACACAAGCTGCACAGAGCGCTCGTGTGTAAATGTCGGCTGTTTGTGCTCAGCACTCAGGCTCTGCCGAGATGTCTGGGAGGGTTTGCCTTCCCTTCGGTGGCACTGCCAGTCTGGAGAAGGCCATTGGTCCCTGCCAGGTCCCTCTCCCTGCGCTCTGTGGTAGCCATGGCAACAGGCATGTGTGTCATCCTCCTGTGCAGCACGGGGATGCTCCTCCTGCCTCAGAGCCCTGGGTGAAACAAACCCCCTGGCAGCCTTCAGCCAGCAGACAGCCTCCCGCCAAAGACGTTAGGCTGGTAGTGCTTATTTCTCTTTATATATATATATATGTATAAAAAAGAAAATGAATGTTGTTCAGAGCCAGCATTTGGGTTTTTTTTTTCTTGCAAGTAGTGAAAAATTAAACATCATGGATCATAATTTTCTCAGCTTTTTGTCAGTCTTTCCAGAATTTCTTACTAGTGTAATTAAAACAAAACCAGAACTTCAACTGAGATGAATATAACAGTACATGTTTGCTAATTGATACATGTAAGTTTCTAAGGTGAATCTTTAAAAGTTAGAAAAGTCCTTTTTCAAGCTAGTTTATTGATGTGGAAAGCCATTAGCCCTATGTAGTTCTTTCTGTTTCAAGGAGGTAATGCATATGATTTCCTGGAGTGGTTTCTGCTACTTTCTTTTAATGTTCCACTTTTCCCTATGCATCATCTTTCTTTGTACACTCAAATTTTTCTCATTTAGAAACCTTGTACAATACACACTTCTTAAAAATTTGTCCAGACTTGAATGTAGTAGTGGCCTAGAACACACCTTGGATCTTTTATTTGCCACGTCTCAGAGCAATTCTCCTATTTTGTCTCCTTTTCTATTTACTGAGCCCTCAGAAATTCTGTTTAAGTAGGCAGGTATGAAGATTGTAGAGTAAGGAGCAACCTTCTGGAGCTGTGTATAATTGCCATATATAATCATAAAAATCTTCTGAGAAGTTTGTGCATGTATGCCCTCCACCCCCAAATAATCCTTTACCTGACTGGTAAAACTTTCAGATATTTTTAGCTGTTTTCACAACAATATGCTAATGATACTTAGATTTACTCCTTTATTTGAAGAGGGGCGTGAAGAAAAGTGAGCTGAATGTGACTCGCCCCAGGTGAGAGATGACACAATTAGGAAAATTAGTGCAACAACTATAGAGGTTTAGTAGACCTTTGATAAAATGGTCAGGCATCTCTAGGACCTCATATGGTTAGTTAACATTAGTTTTATAGAACCTGGTGGATCTGTAGTTTTATAGATCTGCTGGTGGCCATCGTGGGTTAATATTTTTTTTAATGTCTTGCATGGTTTTATGGACCTTAGGACAGTAATTCCTGTTTGAGGTGTAAGGATACAGGAGAGTTTGGTTGAAGTTGACCAAAGCAATGCCTATTTCTCCACATTGACTGGAACACCTTTGCTAAGATCTGTGTGGAAAATCAGAGTCTGAATTACCTGTAAGCTGCAAATACAAGAATCAGGTTTACATCCTTTCTAAAACCTCCCAGTAACTTATGATTGTGGATCATTGAGTTTGAATCCTTTATAAATTTGTCACGGTCTTAAGTTATACAGAAGAGTACCTCTTTGTTACAGAGTATTTGGGGGTTTTCACGTTTGACATCAGAGCTTTAATAGGCAACTACTTCCTTAACATTTCTTTTGTATATGTTGGAGCTCAAGTTGAGTGGCTTTCAGGGTAATTGTTCAAAATTACATGAAGGAAGTAAAAAAATTAGAAAATAAATCCAAACTTCCACACTAGTATGAGTATAAAAGATCTAGTAGTATATTTAAAAAAGTATTATCCTACTCTTTACAGCAGGCTTCTTATGGGAGAATGCTAGTTTTGTTCTTTTCTTATATTTCAGTTTTGGAATAAACTATTTGTCGGGGCTTTGTGGGCCTGACAGAATTATATATACTGGTAGGAGTTCTATTAGTGGCCAAAATGAATACATCTGATACTGGATGGTATTTGAATAGCTTTATCTTTTACTACTCTTATGATTGTGAGCTAAACATCCTCTATCCAGTAAGAGGACAGTTTTTTCCTCTGTGTGTGGTTCTTATGGATGCTCCTCATAAGAAAAAAAAAAATTTCTCATTTAAAAGGTTTCAGTAAGTTTTATGTATGTTTGTGCTGAAATTTTGAAATACTGTAACACTCTCTCTGCCTGGTCAATATCCATTATATCTGGATAAAATAGTTTTCTTAAATGTTTGTTTTTTTTCCTGTCGCTTAAATGCACATCAAGAATTACCTGAATCTACTCTGATCACTATTTTTGCTATTCTTTTTAAAGCTGAACATCTGAGCCTAGGGAATACCATACAGAGTACATATCCTGTACTGTTGTCCTGATCTTCCTACAGTAGTATAGAAAGTTAACTTTTCCTAACTAAAGCCTGAAAGCCTGCAAAGCCAGAGACTAAAGAATCTGCCAGAGTTGAAACATAGATTGCTTTCCTAGAGGTTGGAAGTGAATTGGCAGATCAGCTGTGTGAGACACACAATTGGATAAATGCAGAGCCATGTGGTACTGAGTGTGTCTCACAATGCAGGCTCTGTCTACCCAGTATGGGTAAGGAAGCGTTTGGAAGAGAAGCCTCTTGTCAAAACCTTTCCTCTGGATTTCCAGAGCAGCTGTGCAATGTTCTGTGCTTGGTAGTTGCTGTTTATTCCAGCTGTTGGAAATTAATATCTACAGTTTATCAAAACACTTTTCTGTAGTGAAAAGTACCTGCAAGATTTTACTTATCAAAACTAGTATTTGCATATATATATGTGTGCGTGTATAATTAAAGAAATCTGGTCTTTACGTATGAATCCTGAACTCTAGAAATGTTTTTTTGATCACCTTGTGCAGGAAGTCTTTCAATAAGGGAGTTCATTGTCTCTCTCTCAGCTGTTGATAACAAATATATCTAAAATCCTTTCCAAAGATCACCAGGAAAGGTCACATCAAATAAGTGGAAATGAGAGTTGTCATCATGAGAGATAACATTTTACTTTGCATAAACAAATTACAACTCTGGCTTCATAATCTGTCCCTTCAGAAAAGGAGCTTTGTCTTAGCCACTGCCTCTGTTGGATGCTCCTCTGCCAGCCTCCTGCAGGGCAGCAAACAGGCTTTAGGTAGGTAACACACAGGATTGTTTAGGATTTTCTATGTCAGGACAGCTTAGGTTGCAGTACCCAGTAGATGTCTAAAGCAGACCAGAAGCTCTCATGTCAAGGTGTGGTCCTTAAGGACAATCTGCTGATGTCCCCATCAGTGTCTGTGTTTCCATAGCTCTGGGTACAACTTCCTTCATTAGTGGGAAGGAGGTGGAAGCAATGTAGATGATATTTGGAGACTTCTAAGACAGTGACAGGCCCATGTGTTGGTGAGGTAAGGCACTGACCTTGTTCACTCAGAAGGAGCAGAAAAAGTGAAACTGAAGCAAACAGTCAGAATGGTCAGGTTATGAAAGTAACGCAGCGGAAAGGTGAAAATAGAGGGAGAAGTTGTGTTTGATTGCTCTCAGGCACTTCCAGCAGACCTTCTTAGAACTGGGAGAAAATACTCTTTTACATGTTTTTTCAGACAGTGATGGAGGAGAGAAAAGACATAAAAGGTCCTAGTGTTACTGGATTTTATGTCAGAATATACTTATATTTAGCTGGTAAAATGCAAATTAATAGTTCTCAGTATTTCCATGTGTCTATTACATTTGTGCTTGCTTATCCAACATAGCATGATATCTAAGCAGTGAAAAAAATGCCATTCCATTTGCAATTTTATAGGATCGACTGAGATTACTGTGATTACACAAAATACACAACCATTATGGATATGCATTCTAGAAATTGTATTCCTCCTAGCATTTAAAAAATAATAAACTACTTCTTGTTTTTTTTTCCAATAGAAAAAAAAAAGGAATATTTTGCGGATAGGAATTCATAGTCTGGGTTCCATATTGTGGGGTGATGGCATCTGTTGCAGTTATACTCCTGAAGATACTCACAGCCTTACAAAATTTTTGTATGTTCTCCGTGGCCTGCTCAGGAAATCTTTGTCAGCCTGCATCATCACAGTGCCTGCTCACCTGATCCAGGTAGGAATGCTGCTTTATTGGATTTCAGAGCTGACACATCACTTAGCAAAAGTTTAAAGCTTATGGTAAGAAAACAAATGCCATTCTGGACATTTTTCTAAGTCTTTTCGTTCAAAGGGTGAGCGTAAAACATGACTATATCTTATGCTTTATACTTTTGTGGGAGAGGTGTGCTGCAAAATCTACAAAGATCTAAGTATAAAATTATTTTAGGAATAGTTATACCAAATGTGGGTCTTACTCCTTTTTTGAAACACTATAAAAATTTCAGAAGCTGTAGAAAAGAAAATACCTCTAGTAATCTCTTTTTCAATTATTTTTTAAAACATCTAAGCACTTTTCCAATGCCTTCGCAATGCATTTTGGAGTACAAATACAAGGCTTTTCAGTCCACTGTCTTTATCTGTCTCTTGCTCATTATGATGATACCTGATCTTGTTTTTAAAGCCAGGAACTGAAAGGTACAGGTTTGCTCTGTAATTCTAATATGCCCCTGTATTGGGACCAGGAGCAATTCAGTTGTGATATCATTTTCCCAACTGCAAAATCAGAAGCAATTAACAGCATTCCTGGAGACTTAAATGTATCTTCTGAAAATAAACTTTTTTAACAAAAGGAAAAATGTAGATAGTATTTTGTTCTGTGAGTGGTAATGTAACTTACAAAAGCAAAATTATTATTCACAATGAACAGAGAACCTACAATTTTAGATATTTGATTTGATTATAGTAAAAAAAGTACTGGATAGAACCTCATTATGCAAAATGTTTTCATAGTAGGTGAGTTTATCAATAGATGAAATCCTGGCTTAGGTAGGTAAATGACTCACATGTATTGCATTTTGTTAAAGGTCTTTGAATACTGCAAATGTTATTCATTTAGATACCGATGTGATTACTGCTTCGAAAATAAAGAAGGTCGATTTTGTAGTTTTACCATTGTAGTCAAAAGGGTGTGAATATTTCTCTTGCAGTACTTACCTCCATCTCCTTACGTATTATTTTTAAATATTAGGTGGCAGTCAGCCTTCAGAAAGAGAGGGACAGTTAAATGTAATGCAAGAAATAGTATTTGTGAATGTAAAACTATCATCCTACTCCTTACACACTGGAATTGCCTGTCCATAATTGGGACTTACAACCCTTTCCATTGTACTCTTCTTTGTATGTCATGCCAATAAAAGGTACATTCTTATTTTAGAGAAGTCCAGAAGTGTCTCTAAGAAAGACACTGAAGGATGAAGATTTTTGTTTGTTTCAAACTTACTTGCAAAGTTGATTTTTGGTTTGTATTTATAAATTCCATATAGACCAATTCTCGGGGAGTTAGGATTGAAATTATACCTCATTTTTTAAATAACGCAATTTTTAATTTTAACAGTAAGTGCTAGAATATTCTGAATTTTAAAAAAAGTATCATTATGTACAAAATCTTTGCTTAGGTATCTTAAACAAACAAGGGCATTAATGTATTTTTTTTTTTTAAATTGTGAAACTTCATGTATCCTTCTTTCAACACCCTACTGTGGAGAGAGCTGTCATTAGGAGGAGCAAAGCTGCCGAGGGTTCCTCCTAGCCCACATTACTGAGTTCCCAGAGCCCTGCTGTGTAGTTGTTGCTCTCTCCAAGAAGCCTGTTAAAGAGCCCCTGGGAGCATGTGTCCAGCCTCCCTGGCACTGCTTAATTGGTGAGGCTGGCGAGATGAGAGGACAGGCGAACATGTGCTCGCTCCGGCTCGCGCCGCAGACGGACCTGCCTTATAATAACAGCAGCTGCTCACATTCTCACAGCACAGCTACTCACCATTCTGTTGCTGAGGGGTCTTACTGCACTCAAAAAGTAAAGAAAATATCTCTTCTTTCCCACAGAGTGAGAGAGAGTGATTTTTTTTTTTCCCATGTATGTGTATTTGATTTGATAAGTCAGTTCTAGCATCTGCTTTCTTTGTTGAATCTTCAAGTCAGTGCACTGAAGGCATAGAGAATTCACACTGGTTTTCTGAAGATGTAGTAAATTCCCCATTTTTTCCCTGAACTACCTGTATTTCCTAGGTTGTAGTTTGGCCCTTAACTAAATTAATTGTGTGGTTTCCAAGTAAATTCTTCACATGTGTAATTTCTATGAAGGACATATAAGTTCTAAATCACATTTAATCAAAGTTTTGTCTAGGTGACATACACATAAAAATAGTTCCATCTTTACCTGCTTTGTCATGAAAAAGTAGATTTCTAGTAGTGATATAACTTATCTTGTCTCTCTCAGTCTCCAGTACTAGTTACTTCAGTGAAGAAGGAATAAAACAATTGGCAGTACTGATTTTTGATAGGGGCAATGTCTTTTCGACCCAGACTAGTTCTGGTTTTTATATAAAGTATATGAATAATGCATCTATATGTATGTATGTATATTTTTTGAAATTGTTTTCTTTTATGTATTTTGCCAAATACTTTGCATGTTTTACTGTGATAGGGAGTTCACAAATTAAATCTACCTGATTACTTTCTTTTTCAGAAAGTTTAATTTTGCCTTTACTTTTCATATATTAGCTTTGTTCTTGTCTGGTGAGACATTAAAATGATCCTTCCTATTTCATATTTTCTATATTCTGGTTTGTAATTTTTCTCATGCTGCCTCCTTAATCTGTTTCTAAACAGTCACTTTACCTTATTACAGTAACATAATACAGTAATGCTGTTATTGTTGATTTACTTTTCCTACATTCTCATGTCTGGTTTGACTCTTCAATGATTACAGAGCATTAAACAGTGATTTTGTTCTTGATGTTTTCCCCTCTGTGATACACATGCACCAGTGTGGCTCTTTCATTATTCCAGCAATTCGTTGTCTTGGATTTAATAACTTGGAATTGCATTTATCCAAAGATAATGCTCATTCATCCAGCTTGGTGGGACAGTTCATGATGTTCTCTAGGGCTATATTTTAGTAAAAGACACAGGTTTGCAAAAAAGTCTGTTTGTGTGTGGGGTTTTTTCAGAGTAATTGAAAGAAATTGTAGTCTACTAAAGCACAGATTTTTGGGGTTTTATTGATGAAACTTCTAGGGCAAACAGGGCATGAAGAAAAAAGAAAATTCTCTTTTCTCAACCACAAAAATAGGAATACATTATTCTGGAAGAGGGTTTCGAGAAAATGACACAAAAAACTTATCCAATTATGAATTTTATGCAGGTGATGTGTGACAAGTTTTATTTGATTGATATTTTCTACTGATTGAACATACTCTTATCTTACACTGTCTGTCAGGTAATAAATATTGAGCTACTTACAAGTGTGATTAAAATAGTTGATGGAAGGTTATTTTTCAAGTCTTCCTACTGCTTCTTGAAAATGCATTGTGCCTAAGAAATCATATGGTACATTTGAAAAGGGAAAATTACTTCTATTTTTAAAACTAGCATTGATCAAGGAGGGCAGATTGAAGAGGCATTTCATTTGTTGTTATAATTTCCAAGTTTAAGGAATATTACAAAAGCAAGTGAGGATTCTTTTTCTGTGTATTGATAATCTGTGCATTTTAATACCTAAATTTAGAAAAAGAATTATTGTGCAATTGTATGACTGAAAGGACTTTAATGTTGCTGGTCTATACTGGAAAAGCCCCAAATTAGAATTTAGAATTTGAAAATTTTAAAATTTTAATACGATTTTCCCATTGTATTTTTTTTTAATTGGTAGAAATCATTGGTAAATCCAAGAACATCTTTCCGTCAAAATACTAAATAATGTTTTTAATTCTACTCCTGTTCTTCCCAATTTTACATCACTTAAATAGAATTTTTTTGGGTAGATTATTCTTTTCAAAGGGGAAAGTGTAGCACTTGTTAAAGCATATCCTTTATTTTGAACTCAAAGCTGATGTTACTGGTAAGGACTAAAAACCATATTAGTCAGCATGTAACAAGGGAAATTAATTGACTAATGAAAACTCAGTGTGAATAAGTCTTCTTACAGAACCTGTCCTCAGAGTTTGAAGTTCTGTTTAGCAAGTTATTTTCATTATTTCATCCAGTATGTTAGAAAATTGTTTTCCCACTATATTAATGGTTGGATATTTTGGATTCACTCAAGAGCGTAGGTTACTGTACATTTCAGTGTAGAAAAATTCAGAAACAAACGTTTTCGCATCCAAAGCCTTTTGTGTTCACACTGAGTGATTTAGCAGCTAAACTCCAAGTCAGGCAATGGAGTGCTTTAGAATCCATTGCTAATATAGGATTATAAGATGTGAACTCCTATAGCTGGTGAATTTCTCACAGTTTGAGATCTTTATTCCTATGACAAACTAAGAGAAATTGCCTACCTTAGAGCTCTAACTTCTGAGTGTGTAAAGTGCTGAATAACCTCCAAATGTATTTGATGAGGTGGCTGCTGCACGCAGATTTGTATTGAGATCCAAATCATGTGGTTTCTGTATCATGGTTAAGGAACCTTTCAGATTTTTCTGCAAAATGGAAACCATGAAGATGAAACGGTCATCATATTATTCTATGTTGGGGTTTTTTTACTTGCTTTCTTATGTTGCATGTTGCTTTTTGTTATATGTGAGAAATGGAGTTTAACAACTGTACAAATAAATATCAAGAGTCGTAAGTTTATTACAGGTATTTTGGGTTATCCACATAGTTTTAGGATATGAGTATTTTGGGTTTTAGACATTCATAAAAGCACCTTTAAAATTCTGATTGAGTAGGAAGCTCACGGAAGTATCCTACTCAAAGTTTAAATTGGGAAACAGTATTTTTCTTTAATTTCTCTTATTGTTGGTGTTTGTGCTAATCAAGCTGTAGAAGAAATAGAAGTATTTTATGGTTTCATAGAATCAGGTTTTGGTTGCCAGCAGGCTATGTTCCAGCACTACCACTTCTGATTTGTTAACAACTACCCATTTCAAAAACAAATACAATATACATCTGCAGCCTGTTTTTGTACCCACATATTAGTTGTCTGTTAACCAAATTAACTATATTATGGTAAACAATCAGATTGTATGTTAAAGTGGTGTGCCTAAAACAGCCTTGTCATTTTAATAAATTTTACTTTTTAGAAGGACACTATATACACATCCTCGCCATCTTTCTTTAATTAAAAAAAATTGCTTTCCCAAAAAGCATCTGTTAAACTGGAGAAACACACGAGTACATGCAACGTTGCAATTTTATTTTGCACTTTATGTATATAAACTGAAAATATGCATATGAAAACTAGGTAAGGTTTAGAACCAAATCTTTTAACTACAGCATTAGACCTAAACAGTTAAATATCCCATCACAGTATGGAGATAGTCATCTGTTCAAGCATATGGAATCTTTTGGCTACTGGACTAAGTAGTTAATATAATGCCCAGTGTCCAGACATGGACACAACTGTTATGGAAGCAGAAGGGAAGAGGCTCATGTATTGAGCCCATTTGGGCACTGATAAGTAAAGATTAGAAGAGTGACTTTAAATAAATACAGGACAAAGTAGTTATTGCTTTAAGCAAGTAATTCTTTGAGAAAATGGAAGGTAGCATAATTTTTCCAAAGCAGAATTTTTATTTTTTGCTTAAGTAAAAGTCCAGGTTCTTGAGGGGGAAAAAAAAAAGCCTTGTGACTCTAGCATTAAATATAGAGTTTATCAGTTCTTTTTCAGAACAAAGAACAATAATTTTGTGTAAAACTATTTTACATTTAAGTACTTGCATATGTATTTTCTGTCTTAAATGATTTTCACAGCACCGAATATTGAACTTCTGTGCAATGTGTGCTTAGAAACATTTTGATGAGAACTTTTGGCGTTTAAAAATCCTGAAATTTCAGAATCCAATTCTACCTCTTTTTGTTTAGACATTCTCTATTAATTAGAATAGAATCATAATAAAAAGGAACACTGCATCTTTAATGATGTTTTTGTGCCTGTGTAGTTAAGCTTTAATGCTAGGGAAAAAAAAAAAATATTAAATTAGCCTTGTAACCTCTTTCTCTTCCAGACTGATGATGGAAAATAAAAGCTCTTAGCCACAGAATGTAACACTTAGAATTAATATTTAATTAGACCAGCAAATTGTACACCGTGGCTGAAAGCTTCCAAAGAGTTGTTAGTGCCACAATTGACCTACAAGTTTAATAATAACTCACTTCTAGGAGCAAGTGCCAGTTCAGCATAGTGGAGCCACTGTAAGAAAGTCCTGTGAGATTAAAATCAGCAAACCAAATGGCAGGCGAGGATTCCTGGGATGGAGCCTTCTGGAAAGCTGGGAGCTGGAGTAGCTTTTCAGCCAGGATTCAGATGAGAACAGTGGGCAAAAAAAGCTGATCCCTCCTGTTCTGGGAGCTTCTGGTTGTAGGCCAAAATCTTAGAACAGATTTTTTCTAAATGTTCTTACTGCAGCTATTAATTTATATCACAAATCAAGTAATGAATGGCTTATCTTCATCTTTTAATTAAGTTTCAATGCAAACAGTTTCACTGAATTCATTGGTCACGAATTTTTCTCATGGAAGAAGGATACATTTTTGGTATGATGTGTCACTTAGTATGTTTGTATTGCAGAATATTTAATTTTATGGTATTTTACTGCCACATAAAGGGGTTCTTGTTAGAGTAAGATGTGACAAGCAATTTGTCGTAATATTATGAAATGTGTAAATTAAATATGAAATGAGTGTACATTGTAAAATATAATATTTTGAAGGTTAAATAGCTTAATCTTTTCATTTTATGAGGAATATAAAGCCAGTAACTCTCCATTAGACATCCATCTGAGCCTTAATTCTATGGCAAATTATTCTAGTGAAATAGGGCACCATAAGTTCAAAAATGTGCAAACACACAGCAACAGACTGAGGAAGGAGCATTCTGCATTATTTATTGGCTAGATCCTAAATAATTAAAGAAATGCCTACTCATTAGTTAAAAATTAAAGCAGGGGAGGACCTTGCCAGCAGAGGGAGCAGTCATGTTTTTCCTTAGGTTCCCATCGTTTCCAGCCTACCCATCATTTCCACCCTACCTCTTCTTATTGCCCAGCCAGTTTCCCATCTGGACCCAGCTTTGCCAGCCTGCTCCTGATGACAGCCTATAATATTATACTGGATAAGGGATTCGTTTTTTAAATGATTTTAAAATTCAGAATCTTGCCACTTGATTATCAACATCAGTTAGATGTTCCTTTTGATACTTGTGTACTATTAACTGAAATAATAGTGCAGATTCTTTTTGGTCACCTGGGAATAAAATGCGATTCACTGTTTAAAGAACTAAAGTTGCAGTGAGTGTAAGCCTTTCTAAATTGATAAGCAACCTGCAATGACTTTTTTTTCAGGCAAAATGGCAACAAAGGGAACTCCTGAACCTTTTTCTTACAATGAGTGATTCCCAGTGGAGTCGTAGAATTTTGGTTAAGCCTGTTGGTCTCAAATATGTAATTTTGGCAGTTTTGTTATGGCTCTTTTGTAATACGACTCACTCTTCAGACTGCTTTTAAATCTCCGGTTTTTACTGTGCTATGACCAACTTGTAGCATGTTATATTTTCTGTGTTCAGTTTTCTAAAGGAATCTGCTCAAATGGTCAGTCTAATTTTTTAATTATTAAAGATAAGTAATAAACTACAGATTTCTATCTATGTGCTTTTATAACAGTGAGACAGTCTCATTAGTGAAAACCAGATAATGTTCTGGGGCGTTGCTGAGCTTGTCTTAGCCCAGATCTTGTACTGACTCCTTCCCAGCCACTCACCCTTCACCAGAGAAGGGCTCAATCAAATTTATTTCATCTACTCAGTGCAGTAGGACTTTTGCAAGAGCCCCACACCCCAGAACCAGAACAGTCACCTGCAGCCTGTGCTTTCAGCCACTGAATGCTAAGGGTAGAGAAGATAAAAGCACTGGACAGGATTCAGCTCAAAAAGTGTCACCCTTTAACACGCTGTACATCTGTCACCTCTTTCAGCCAGATAATAACAGGATTTTCAGCACCCAGCTTTCTGGGCTTTCCACTCCCACACCATCTTTGTGATACCACCAAGTATTTTGCTGATACCCCAAACCCATGGATGCAGCCTCCTAAACCAAGCCTCTAATGGAGGGGGGCAGACAGAGCTGCAATGAAAGGCTGAGTTGGGATCCCAGCTCCCACGACACCTTTGTGCTTGTTACTGACTTGTAAATGAGGAATGGAGCACTTGCCTGTCTTTGTGAGGAACTTGGAGATCAACAGATGGAACATTTGATTTAAACTACTAGACTTGGTTCATTTTTTTAGGCTACAGCAGCAACTGTTACTGACTTGCTTAATTTATCTCTGTTTAGTAATCTCTCATTTCACTGTTGGCCTTTAGGTCTTCCCTTCAATGGCAAAATAAGCATCTTATTGTAAGATGCCAAGGTTTGCTGGTCTTAGATGCCTTCATAGCTCAAGTAATACACAAGTCCATCTTCAGTGAAGATCCAAAGATTGGGTTTTTTTTTTTAGTGTGTGATTTCTAGTTTTTATTTCTTGGCTCATTATTTTTCCTGAAAATTTATCCAAATTAATTGTATGCAGTGTCATCCACCTTCATCTGACATTTTATGGTAATATGCAAAAACACTGCAGAGTTCCCACAGCAGAGACAACTATCAGGACAAATATTATTAAAAGTAACCTTAAGAGAACAACCAAAATCTGGAATTAATATGTTGTGTAACGTATTGACCAGCAGATGCTTCCTATTTTTATGAGTGTGTTGCATCTAATTGCCTGCTCTTGTCTTCACTACATGTCCTCTCTTTGCTTCTGCAACTTGTATAAAATTTTTCAAATATATTATTTACTGCTTTAAATTAGATAATGTAATTAGCTGATGTTGTACCTATAAACAAGTCAACCAAAAGCAGTACTTCTCTCCAGACAGCCATACAGATGGATATTTATACCTAAGTTCTGTTTTAGTCAGTAAAGTTCTTGAAAGGTAAAAGAAGATGCGTGATCAGCCAGAATCCCCAAGTGTGGATTTCTCATCACTGAAGGCATTGTAGTTTGTAGCAAATCCTCTAAGTTTATTTGTAGGGTATCTGTCTTCCAGCAAAGACATCACACTTGTGTTCAGTTTTCTTGTGAGATTGGTACAGATTTCTACACACCAAAATTTGTTAATGTACTGCTGATCATCTTAGATTTCAGTGCCCTTAGCGTACGTGCATTTTGGAGCCAAAATTCAACATTCAGTTAGTAGATTTGCTGTGTGCAAACATTCTAAATAGTGCTAATCAGTTTGGAGTTAGAAGACGTATAGAATTTTATAGTTTACAATCTTTATTAATTATGAAATAACACTTTTTGGCAGAGCAGTTGTAAATCAGTTATTTTGGGGATTTGGGAATAATCAAAAACTGTAATGCACAAACTGTATCTCCCTATCAAACTAGTACAAGGGCCTATTACCTAACTTCTTTTACCAAAAGAAGATGTATGGGTAATTCTGCAATTTTTTGACCAGTAATTATTAGCAATTAGTGATAAATATTTAAGCCATGTTTCTTAATAAGTTATATTTCCATTTCCATTAAAATCCTTTGGATATTAAGTAGTAATGACAAGTGGTAAATATTTGTGTATCGTGAAGTCATTACCATGTCGTCATGTGATAAACTCTCAAAAATATAATGAACTATTTCATTTATTGACTATCCAGCCACTGTTTTATTTTAGTCCAGTGTGGCTGGACTAAAATCGTGCTAAGCTTACTTCAGCTTTATGACAGTAAAAGAATGTTTTTTTAAATACAACCGATTCTTGAGCTTTTCTTGAAAATTCACACACCAAAATTTGGTTTCAGTTCATAAGATCCATATTACTTTGCATGAACTTGCTTGGTGTTCATTATTGAGACCTTCTTTCAAATGAAGTGTCAGGATTTCTGGATTCACCTCTTGGTAACAGCAGAGATTGTTGCCTCCAATTACAATTTTACCTAGACTTGGGAGGAGTATTTGAATTCCTCTTTGAATACTCTGCTGTCATAGGAAATGTATGCAGCTTGCTGTTTAAACTGGGTTTTGTCCCAATACAAACAATATTTGTAAGTAGTGTTTTAGGGGATGCAACTCAAGTAGGATACAATGTATTAATTCTTAATTTAATGTTTTAAAATAAAACCAGTGATGGGATTATATTACCAGAATGTAAAGTTACATTCTGGTAATATAATCCCATCACTGGTTTTACTAGAAGTAGCCCTCTACCAAAATATAGGCATAATGTCTCTTTGAAAAGAGGTATGGTCTTAAAACATGTTATTTTCAATGCAGTATGTAAGTCCATATTAAAATTATAGTAATGTACTGATCAGAATACAAATGCAAATATATGCAAAAAGTCCATGTAATTCAAGTATTTTTATAGGTGGTAATTGAAACTCATTGTACATCATTAACATGAGTGTCTTGTTTTCCTTTTAAATTTTGAGATTGTTTATATGTACTATATACAAAAGTTTAACCTATCCTATGAAAAATTTCCATTCTCTGACTTTATCTATGCAGTGCAAGGACTGAGAATTTAAATACTTTTATTACGTAAATTTTGTGAGGGTTTTAATTTTTTAGAAGCTGACAAAATGAGAGGATGTATCTCTGGGTGTTAGAAAAATTTTGACAGGAAATCAGAGGAGAACTAGAAATTAGAGCAGAGTAGAAAAGACTGATTTTTTTCCTAATATGGAATCCAGGTGAACCAAGATTGATTTGATTAATAGTAGTAATGATAAAATTGTGGTACATTAAGAACTCAATTCAGTAGAAACACACAATATTAATTTCAGTGTGTAAGTTTGAGCATACAGGCTATGGATGAATTTGTGTTGGTAGAGTACCATGCTTTATACTGAAACACAGAACATGATACATTATAAACCACTTTTTTTGTAAATAAATATTTTTAACTGTGCACAAATAATTACTCAAATGTATGTACCTTCTGAAAATGAATTAGTAAGGGAAAGCAATCTTTTTCCGTAATTGCCCTTCCCCAAAGCTGGTTAAACACGTGTATAGTTTCTATCTCCGTAGCCAGCTCGCTACATGGATTTTCTTGACATGTTTTGAAAGTACACTTTGGTTGAACCCAAATATTGCAAGTTTGCACTTAAAATGTCTGTCTAAAACAGTAGCACAAAAAAACCAGTTACAAAGATAAGATATAGAATGGATGCCCAGCCCAGCCTGCACAACAGGATTGCTACCATGTTGTTAGAATAATTATATTTTGGCTGAACTAACTAATTTAGAAAAACTGCAGTACATCTAGCAAGACTGAAAACTTTCCAAGACTGGATTGGGTTTTGGGGTTTTTTTTCCTTTTTAATATAATTTAAAACAATACCTCTTCTAGCTGCCAACAAACTCTTTCCCTGAATCTCACCATTCCTGGCTTCTCTCCTAACCATGTCCTGGCTCACCTCCAGAGCTGCCAAGTTTATGCCAGAAGCAGGAGGTAGATTTGTATGGGGCTGGAGGAAGATCTGGAGCTCTGTTAAATTTTCAAGCCCAGATGGGGCAACATGATTTGTGTGTTTATGTCAGTATGCCATACATCACAACTATCTGTGTGCTGACGTCAGCTTTGATTGGACATTAATGTGCTGAACACTGCAAAGTAGAAAATACATGATAGATACAGATCTATGGCAACAATGCCACATAAGCAAATGTCTGTTTGGTGTGGCGATTCACTGTGCAAAATATTTCCCGAGATACACTGCATTAAGCCAGGGGAATATTTTGACACACTTTAAAAACAAAAACAAAATCAACATGGGCAAAGAGAGTACCATTTAAGAAAGCAAATCCTTTCGGAGGAAGAGCTGAAACCAACATATTAGAGTATGTATCATCAGGCAAATATTGAACTGCTGTCCCTCACTTGAATCTTTCCAGAATTAAAACCAAGTAAGAAAGATTCTATTCTTATGATTTGCAGAACTATCAGTGATGAGGATATGTTGCTGATGGTTGAGCATCTTTCTTTCCACAGTTTTTGTAACCCATTATTATCTAAACTGGCAAGCAAAAACATTAATGGACAGCAAATGTTTTTTCAAATCATAGGATATTTTTTTCTGTATCAAGAGTTTAGCTTTGTTTCCAGGAATCATCAGTGTTTATTTATTTATTTATATAAAAGTTTTGTATTTCTTACACAAATAGCATCCAGCAACCTCCTAAAAAAATGGCAAAAAAGGTAATTTCTGGTCTGTGGATTTATAGAGGTCACTGATTGCTTCAGATTTATATTTTTGTGATTGCCCTCGTAGAATAATGTGACCAAAGGATTCCATTAAAATATAGTATATTGTCTCTCTCTTCCTAGAAGAGGAAATGATTTGCAAGTCAGCTTTACTATTTTGGGGGCAGATTTAATAGCAAAGTCTAAGGATTGGTGTGTAGGCAGTGTTCTTTTACCTCACATCACTTATGTTATTCCTCAGAAAGGAAATTTCGTGTTATAACACTACTTTTATCATTATCCATCATTGGACTTTGTAGGTAAAATGGAAGTTCCCTGATTCCACGGGGATGGATGCTCTTGGCCTGTGCACAAGTAGCAGCTTTGAAAAGAGACCCCTCCCCAGGATTTGAAGCCATCTGGCCCATAAGGTGGGGAGGGGAGGGGGTGTAAAGGTACCATGGGATCAGTGGATTTAGGCCTGGTAACCTGAGCAAACTGGGCTGTGCAGGACAGGCCACAATGCTTCATGTAGTGGTCAGAAAACAGAATTCAGTTTATTCTTTGATGGGAGCAGGAAATTTTCACCTTTCGTGTCTGCTTTGTAAGCTTCTCTGTGGCTAGAAAATAATGGTTATTGAAATGTGGGTTCATGAAAGCTGTCGGAGATATTGATCACCATTTTAATAAACCTGAATGTCAGTACAATGCATGGAGTATTCTAACATGTCTGGGGACGTTTTTGTTTCTCTGCTCCCAACTGATAAATTTTAGAATGAAATAGTTTACCAGTATTTAAATTGACTTTTCAGAATAAGCATCAGTTATATAGCTTATGAAAGAAGTGCCAAATGTACAAAATACTTTAAAATTAATATAAAATACAAAAGTATAACATGAGGCTAGAGAGCTAATTCCTTATAATTGGAATGGGTATTTTGAGGTGATTAGTCTTGATACCCCTGAAGATTTGATGAATCCAAAACCACCAAGAACAAGAGTATTATACCAGCTGTCCAGATACCTTTAAGATAACTATTTCGTATCTTAAAGAAATATTTTGCTTTTTACCACAGATGTATTTCTTTTTTTTCTCGTTAAGTACTGACATCATCAAAACATTTAAGAACATTTTTTCTGACTTACCTCTGAAGATCTCTGTTGTGACCTTTGAATGTCTCTTTCTGCTATATAAAATTAAGTAAAGAAAACCATGTGGAAAACAGCTTATTTAAGGCATATGACAGTACATTGCAGCACAAGACATAAGGCATCACTTAAAAATTACAAATATATAAAGAAATGGCAATGCTGCTTGAAGCTTTAGATTTGTATGTTGTGTAGAGAGAAACTTTTAGAGAGAAAAATGCTAAGAAATTACTGAGTTTTCCGTGTTTGACAGATAGCCAAAATGAATAATTGTGTGGGTTCTGCTTGCTCAAAATATTAGACATGATATGCCTAAGTGTATTAAAAACCAAGGTTTTCAGAACCCAAACAAAAACTGGGCATCAGACTCATAGGAGAAATCAATAAGAGATAAGCTTAACACATGGCTTGTAAATACCACTAATGTGAGCAAATGCTTGTTATGAAGATTTAGGAAAACGTTAATTTAATGCTAAGTTAGCCCTTTTATGGTTTGTCCTTGTCAATTGTGTGTTTTCTTTAGACAGATATTTTAAGTCTTTCCCTTTTTAAGAAAAAAGCCTTCTAACAAAATTTCTAAGTATTGATGACCTATTTTTCCCCCACAGTTTGTCATTGAGAAGACCAAGGCTTACTCTGTGAACATTAATTACCTTTTTCATCACATAGGGTGTGTATTTTGTTTCCATGTCTTACAGAATAAAGCAATTATGGAACGTGTAACAAACTTGTCAGATATGGTAGTTGGTCTTGAATCATTTATCGGCTCTGAGAGAGAAACCAATCCATTGTACAAGGATTACCACGGTAAGTTCCATCTTTAGCAATGCAAAAAGTCTGCCCTGAGTGTTTCTAGGGCACTTAGCAGCTCACCCTCCAATTGGGTATCTGCTGTAAAGCAGCGTTTGATTTCATTTTGGAATATACCTCCTAAATGCTTCCCCTTGCCGAAACAGTCTTGAGTTAGGAAAATTTTCAGCAAAGTGCATTAAGGCTGCAAAGGAAACATGGCAACTCCTTGCATGTTGTCAAGCCGCATTACTGAGGCATGGCTCAATCAGATGTACATCTCAACAGGCAGGCTTTGGGGAATTCACATGCAGGGGAGGCTTGGCAATCATCTGACCAGCGAGCTGAACTTGTCATGAAATCAATACTTTTGATCTGCCAAGTTTTAAATTGAGAACACGGGAAAACATATATTATAATAAGGTGAATAAACTGCTGAATTATGTGCTAGATAAACTTTATCTAAAAAATAATCTTCTGTTTTTTCAGCTATAGGTTACAGCACTTGTGCGTTTAAAAAAATGAATGTGGGTATATGTGGCATGTAAAATATGTAACTGATTTGGGTAAAAAGTTATGTAGTGTTTCAAGTGTTTGATCTTCAAAATGTGTAATGATGCTTAATCTTTCATTTTGTTTCCCAAAGATTTTTGTTAACTGTTGCAGCAGAACTATTTAAATTTTAAAAATTATATTAGAAGTTATGCACAGCCAAAGCAGGGAGTAACAGTTTTAGCTAATCTGGAGCAGTGCTCAGAGTGTGCATAAATTACAGCTCTTATTATTGTGATACTACTGTAGTTCCATGGAAACCTTTAGCTAAAAGTAAACTGCTTATCCAAAACCTGCTGTAAACATATGACAGTGGCAGTGTTTTCCATAGCAGAACGTATAGAGTATATAGAAAAAAAGCAAAGATGGCGTTGAGACACCACTGTGTGTATGCAAGCTGTAATTAATAAATCAGAGAAAAATCTTTCTGGTTGTGAAAGTAGTGCACATTTCATTATCTGAAAAAAGGTGAATGAAAAAGAAACCGTGGACAAAAGCTGGAATAATTTGCCTAATTATTTTTCCAACTGTATAATCGTGATATGGCCTTTGTTTATGCTAACATAATTCTGTCAATTTAATACTCCTTTTCTCAGTCCTGGAGAGATCCTTTAAGACAATGTGTGCTTTAGCGTTTATTTCCTGGTTTCCTATAAAAATGTATGCTAAGTCATTTCTGGTCTATTTAATAAAAATTATGTGCCAATATACATAGCTTTTGAGATTTGCACAACCTTAATTTAACAGTCTGAAAAGAGGTATTTCTAATGGTTTTAACTTTGTGGATTCTTTTTGCTTAAGAACATATTTTAAGGTATTTATTTTCTGCAGATGATGATTTTTACATTACTCAGAAGAAGTTTGATTATTATTGCATTATTTAATGAATCCTCCTTAGTAATTTTATTAAGTTGCCTGCAAATTTAAATATTTGAAAAGCCACAAAATAACAACTTAATAATATAGATGATCCCTAAATAAAATTCATAGGATACTATATATAAGCAACCCTGTGTTATACCTGCTCTTCCTTTATATAGCAATTAGATTTTGTACTCAGAAGCCTAA
Source organism: Vireo altiloquus (assembly GCA_013396875.1). Lineage (NCBI taxonomy): Eukaryota > Metazoa > Chordata > Aves > Passeriformes > Vireonidae > Vireo > Vireo altiloquus. The sequence goes on from VZRF01013463.1 coordinate 188,271, forward strand.
CAAATAATCCTTCTAATTCACTGGATGGGAGGCGCAGATAGAAGGTTTAAAACTATGAAACGCTTTTCTAATATTATTGAGAATTTTTGTAATTAGTGTCCATAAAAATTATGCTTTTTAAAGTATTTCAATTTTAGGAAACTTCCTTTAAAAAAAAATAAATAAATGCCTGAAAAAATACTTGCCTTATTTTAAATAAGGGGTTTAATGTTTGGGGATTTTCTCACAGCTGCCGTTTTGAAGTCAGATACCTTTTCTAAATGTTCAGTATTTCCATTTAGATGCTGGCTTTATGAATAGCAAATATAGGCCAGTAATTGAGAAGCCCTGTAGAATTTTCCTGGTTTTCAGATGTAGAAAATCACCCTTAGGTTGTTCAGAGACTATATTAGGCTGCACAAAAACCATCCAGCGTCCTTGTCAGAAAAAATCAGCTTGAGTTGCAGCTGACAGAATGCAGAGCTTGCAGTGCACCTAGTACTGTTAAAAACATCTGAACAGCTATAGAAGCCTCCTGCAGGAAGAAAACGTATTTCTTCTGGGGTGGCACAGGGGTTAAAATGTATTAAAAAGCGTGATCTAAATCGGGATTTTCCAGAAACTTTTTCCAAGTCGTTTTCAGGGCACAAAATGAAGGAGTTCTCATTAGAGCTTCAGTGGTTATCAGTAACCCATAAGCCTTGTTTTGCTGGCTGCTTACTGGTGCATTTAATAAAATAAAGATCACTCAGTGGTGCCGTGGGCAGCATGCAAGGTGATAGCCATATTTGCTTACTGTAAATACAAGAGAAAATCACACACAAACCGGCTGTAGTTTTGACAAGTATTAAGATCGCTCTTTACATCTGTACTTCTGTACCAAAGTGCAATTAGTTTTCCTCGCACAAGGATTTCTGTTTATCTTATTCTGCTTGATTACTTGAGCATAATCGCACCGTTTGCTTCATTGCTCCTGGTAGTAAGCTCCAGTTTAAAAAGGGGAGGATGAGTGTGTGTAAATATACAGAATTCTGCTGTAAGACTCTAATTTATGCATCTGGATGACAGCGTTTTCTTAATTTTTTTCCCTCCTTTACTCTTTCTTTCCACAAGGTTTGGTTCATGTACATCAGATTCCTCGGCTTAATAGCTTGATCTGTGATGTGTCAGACACGAAGGACCTTGCTTTTAGATTAAAAAGGAAGCTGTTCACCATTGAGGTAAGAGAAACATTGTTTCACTATTTAGAACCCAAAAGGTGGAGCTAATCCCATCTCTTATGTTTCGTTTTGTGAAATTCATAAAATATGCATCAGATATTGTAAATTCATTTCACTCTGGTTTTGCTGTTCAGAACGGTTTTATAAAATACTGTAATATGTCTTCTAATTAAAAATGTCTCATTTACTGCACTAAATCGGTCTGTTATAAATACTTTATTTTGGTTTAAAATGTACATAGAAAGTAGGCCACAACCTTCAATAACAAAGCATGACATGTTTCTAAGGATGTCAGGAGCATATTTAATTAAATGTTAATGACTTGCTCTTACTTGTGTTAGTGGGTGGGAAAGTAGCTACATGTTATTACTCCAGTAGAGGGATTTTAATGTATAATGTTGCCTAAAATTGTGTGTGGTATGAGGGATAAGTGTCCTTATCAGTATTCAGAAACCATTTTCTTTGCATTACTGAAATCACCTTTCGCTCTTTTATGTCATTTTAAACACAGTATCATTTACACTAATGTCCTTAAGTAAATTTCCTACTAAATTTAAACTTTTTTCTGTGACCTTTATGCAGACAGTCCTGATAGAAGGCAGTAGTACAAAAGATGTATTTCATTTTAATCTTGCTAAAGAGCAAATGAACATAGCACTATTAAGCAATTAGAGCTGATGTATTTATTAACCAAGTAATGCTTAGAGATGGAAGATGGCTTTCAGGGTGATGCGATAGTCATCGGTACAGTCTGGGCAAATTTTTTTTTAACAAAGACATAAAACAGCCAAGCATCCCTGACAAACCATTTTGTTTAATCTCTTTTCAAATGAAAAGCTCTTAAGCAGGCCACTTGTCTTAACTGCTTGAAACCATAAAAAGAGAGAATTGCCACCAATAAATTAGCATATTTTTTACTCCATCACCAAATGCTGGTCAATGTGGCTTGGCACTGCTTTGGTGTTTGGGACTTCACCCTTAAGTGACCACTTTGGCCCTTATTTGACCCTCTGCCCTTTTTAGCTGGCCACTTGATAAGGTAACTTAAGGGTTCTCTCTCTTCACTGCCCCCTCCCCTTCACAATTGCAAGTAGCCCTAACCTATAAATCATTGAAAGGGCCCTATCAAGTGACAAATTAAGGTGCCCTCCTCCTAATTAATGGTCATCAATGTCTTTAATTATCTAATCCTATTGAGAGTAGTTAATAGTTAATCAGGCAGCCAGTTCTTCATGCAGGTCATCTCTGCGTGAGTGCTAGAAGTTTCTCAACTATAAGTATCCTCTTCAGAAGCCACTTAAAGGCAAATCCATGAAGGAGGGCATTTTTCCCAAAGACAATTCCTTTATAATGTTTGTCACTTTCCGGAGAATGCAGTTAGGGAAACCAGACTTTGTGAGGTATTAAAACATTTTAACAACTGCTTTTGAGCGGTACAGTAGAAACAAAACCCTTGATAGTCTGTGTTTGGTTTTAAAATACAAATGTTCTCACTGTTTTGAGAGGTGCAGAGAGGCATGCACCCTCATTTCACAGCATAGTAAATTCTCATTTATTGTAGATATGAATTAGAATATTTGGAAGGTTTCTCATCACTATGAATCCTGTCTCAGAATACAGTATTTTCTGTCGGACAAATTTGAGATTCTAATCTGTAGTGTAGTTTGTAAGGAAAAAAAACCCTTAACAGGAGGCTCTGTAAAAGGAATTGAATTAGACATGGGGCATTGGAAAGAGGAGTGAAGTGGAACTCTTGAAACAACCTGTTGCCCTAGACATGCGTAGATGACCCACTTGTATAATTTCTCCCTTCGTTGCTCAGCTGCAGCCCCTTTTGAATAACTTCAGGTTTTGTTAGAGATATGATTTCTGTAAGCTGAACTGACACAAACTATCCCTTTTTGAGCATGTTAGATCACTGTCCTACTCTGATCTTCGTGTACACATTTCACTTATCTATAATACATATGTTTTTCTTCCTCATACTGTTAGGGAAAGCTGACTACAGCTAGTCTGACTAGAGCAATAAGGGCAGTAAGAAAACAGGAGCGAGGGAAAACTGAATTAAGAAAGGATGTGAACACAGTCTTCCAAAATGAGTTTCTAGTGTGTGTTTTAGGATGTGATGCGTCAGCAGTCAGAAAGCGCTGGGTCTGGAGGTAGAAGCATGAAGCAGCACTACAGTGTGCATTACAAGCAACAGGATGCTTTATACAGAGTGCAGCTGAGTTTAGGACTTCTTCAGTATCTTGTTTCAATATGAAATGAAAATGTATATTGAGTACCTTACAGGTTTTGGAAAGATTCAGCATACTTAAATACGCAATTTAGGACAAAAATATTGACCTGTACTTGAAATGCAACTTTAAAATCAAATTACATAAGGAAAGTTAGAAACATAGAATCTGTGAATTATGGCGAAATTTCTTCAAAAAGGGTTTTCATCACTAGACCATTCTTTTTTTACAGTTTAAAATATGATCATGGGACATGGATTTTCTCATCTCTGGATTGCTCACCAGTTAAATAACTCTTTCTAGTTTGGCCCTCATAGGTGAAAAACCTTGAATGTCAAATCCATTTTATTAGATTGCAGTTTTATTGGAGGAACTCCACCTCTTTATAGCCTGGAGAATCGTTTAACTGTTTCAGTTTTCCTTGTGTCTTCTTCATTTCAGATTGACTGAAATGTTTTCTAAAGAGATTTTTTTTTTAAGTCAGGATGAAAATGGTTTTTTAATTAATATTTGTGAGTGCTCATTGTCCAGTTATAAATAATGAATTAGAGCCTTTCCAGGAAAACTTACATGTTTATCCTAAAAGATGCAGTAGCTATATCAAGCTTTCCCAAATCTTCACGCGTTAGTTACTAGCAATATACTCTTATATGCAGTATTATCAGAGATCTATCTTATGTGCATACCACTTTAAAGGACACAATTTTGAAGTTAGCCTGTCTAATCCTATTTCTTCCCACTTTGGAATCTTAATTAGAAGGAGATAAAAACCATCATTTGACTAAATTATTGTCTTGAATCTGTAGCAAAAGGTATAATCCGCAATTGGGCCAATTAGTGTACCCCATAGTTAGCTATGCTGAGGCAGGAAACTTGATTAGATCTGACACCAGCCTAGTTCCCACTGTTGTTTTGCCAGGTATGATGGTCAGACTTCAAAGGGCTTGAGGCATCAGCAGGGCAAGGTTTGGAGGCCAGCTTAGGTCCGGTCGTTAATCTCTCTGCTAAAACCACAGCAGCCCTCGCACAAAACAAGCTTACACGACACAATCATGCGGTATTAAAGTTTGGGTTGAGTCATGCCAATTTGCCTTTGATTTTCTGATGATTGACTAAAAGATGGCTACATGACTAGACACATACTGAAAGTTTACTGATTAGGTAAGTTCCCCAAATATTTGAAATATTTTTTGATTTCTCAGTTAAATGATATGACAACCCGTTCATCTTAATGCAACTGTTCAGCAGAATTGTTCCTGAAGTGCTTTTTGCTTTCTTTGTAGCTATGAATGTAACTTTTATCAACATTTGATAAATTTTGGAGGAACGTTTTGTTCATAGTTTTATTTGACAGAACTTTGTCTTTGTTGTTCCAAAGCCTCCTGTGTCAAGACTTAAGGAATCTGTGCTTAAATTTGTTTTTTATACTGCTCCATATTTCTGTGGAAACATTGTTTATCTTTCTTATTTAGGTACATTTATAATTACTCACCAAAAGGGCATTTTCTCTTAATTATTTTCTACCTCACCATCGAGTAAAGCTGTTCCATGGCTGGGATTACATAAGTGTTCCTTTCTTTTGCAGTCTGATTTGTTCAAATATTGCAGTAACAGTGACATGTTTCCATTCTGAGAAATGCCTAAGGCTGCTTTAGTATTATTCCAAATGATTGAAATTGCCATCTTGCTGACTTTCCCTTGGGCAGCTTAGGGCCTGTTTACTTTTGTATTTGTTTCACATGTTCCCTCTGAGTTTGGCTGGCAGGACATCATTACCTGGTTTGACAAGACAGTTGGAGAAGATTCATATTTGATTAACTCCCTTTGTTATTGTCTGGACAACACAAACCTCTGAAATTATCTATTTAAAATTAAAACTCCTGATAAATTCAGATAAATGCTTGCTTATAGGAAAGTTTGTGAGGGTGTTTTTTATAATTCCCTGGTTTTGCTTAATTTTTTAAGTCTTCAAGTAACGGTCAATTATTAGAAGTATAGAGACTAAGCTTCTTCCTACAAGTTTTTATATTATAGTTTGTCTAATAAATAGCTGTTGTGCAAATACTTTTTTTTACCAAGTCACAGCAGCCAATATTTTCTTTCTACTGGCAACAACACCTGTGCAGACCATGATAAAAATCTTTAGAAGCCAGCTCAGTTTGAAGCCAAGTGTCATATACAATATAAAGAATTACCACACAGTAAAAAACAAGTTTCCAGACCTTAATGTACAATTTTAGGAGTTTCTTTTCTGAGAGGTGTTTCCTAACAGGAGGGGAAGAAATTAGAGGAGTTCTGTGGCAGGATAGTGGCTGATTTCTCAGTGCTGGGCAGATGCAGTATGGTACTGTGGAGCATTCTCCCCATGGCAATTGCCAGAGTAAAAGGTTATGTCTTTCGAAGGAAATGTAACCATGAAAACCAGCAACTGAGTCTATATAGAATTAAAAATAAACATATGATTCCAAAGGCATTGAAATAATATCCTGTCTCCATCTAGCAGTAAAAGTCTGTGAGAAAATTAATAATTGCCAAAATCAGAAATGATTACAACACCAGATATTTGTGTCTGTTATGTGCCTAACATTCGTGTTTGTAAGATGACTTAAAACTCTTGAAGGTGGTGATTTTGGCCATTTAAAACAGGAAATATGGCTTAGGTAGCCTCCATCTGAAGTCTCTGTATTTCTGACTTTTTTTGTCTTCCTTTCAGTCTCCATCTTTTCATTGCTTATCTTAGACAGACTACACTGTGGTAAACTTCTTATTTGCAAAAGGGAAGTGCAAGTGGCCACTGTTAGAGATTATTTCCCAAAACAAGTGGGTGAGACCAAGTCAGAGCTGATGTCTGCAGTGCTTCAGTGTGGTATCTGCATAGCACAGGTTTGGTCCTAAGGGGCTCAGGAGATGGCAGCGTCACTGTGTGCCAGAACTGTGCTCCTGCAAACATTTCCTAAGTAATTATTCATCAGGAACAGGTATAGAAACAGTGGCTTAGGCTGTTTCTTCCGGAGGAACAAGTCAACCCTGTCACCAGCACATATGGGATCAGTATATATTTAAAATATACATCCATGCCATACCAACCCCTATACTGAAGTGAAAACTAGAAAGTGGCAATAAGAGCATCTCTTATTTTTATCTTTTTCCAAGAGAATTTGAGGCAGTCTTCATTAATGGCTGACCCTAATCTTGATTATATTCCTCAGATGTTTCTAAAATTGAGTAAATGTGTTAATAAATGCTTTTGAATTGATGAGCTATTTTTGGCCAGTCTTAACAAAAAGAATCAGCCTGTGAGCTGACAAAAGGCAAAACACTGGTTTATTATAAATTTAGGTAAAGTGATAGTTCTGTAGCAATCATTCAGTAAAATAAGGAAAATAAGCTGGTACATGCTACAAACTACATGTTGAAATGCTGATCTATATCCCTTCAAATACAGACAAAACAACTCTGTATTTTGAGATTGTACACTGGTGCCCTTACAAGACCTGACCCTCTGTTAGGGCCTTACAACCTCAAAATGGAACCTTCTTCTACCAAGCCAGCACTTGTGACTGCCTGGCTACCCCAGGCCTGGAGCATGAATGAAACTTCACAGGTATTCCTGTTCAGAGACGAGACAGAACTTTTCTGAAGTGTTACAGGAAGTGTATTTCTTCAATTTTCTCATCCCTATTGAGATGTGTATTTGAGAACACAACTACCCCTGAGGCTTGCATGGAAAACCTCTTTATTCTCAGATGCATCATACCTGGCAAACTCTACTACTGCATGTTCCACTCAAGCTGGGGGACTCCTGTGCAGGGAACTCTTCATATAAAACTAAACTGTCCAACAGAGAGAGGTAAAACATTGGAATAAAATTCAGCTGAAATTTATACCAGTAAAACCATCTTTACATTGACTTTTCCTGTCCATTTTTCTTATGATATTAATAAAGACATTACCACTGGGTTATTTAAAACTAGTTCAAAAGGCAATAATTATAATACCATAATATTTTCTTAATCTGAAATTAATAATACTGCAAAAAAGATTCTCCTGGAAAACTAATTCTGTCATAATACCAAGCTCCATTTTGCATTATTTCATCTAGTAGCCAGTTCAGGTTCTCTTTACCTGGTATGGTGTACTTCACTGAATTGTTTTGTCAGATGCTGTCAAGCCAACCTACCATTGTTAAAGAAAATCAAACTAAATCATTTTGGCATGAGCCTTCCAGGAATAAGGCACAGAATATGAAGGGTTTGATGAAATCAAGGATTTGATTTCAATATTGTAAAAGACTGCCTGTCAAAAATGTATTACATTCTTTCAAACAATTTTGAATAAATATACGTGTTTAAAATTGTGACAGTACAATTTAGCTAAAGTTTTGGGAGAGTATTTTTAAATTATAATAACTTGAGGTAAAACAATACCTGGAGTGCTCCTGTTTGAAAAGAAAATCCCTCTGAATCTTAATGGTACACTGGACTGAAATCAAGTGATCAATTTTATACACTATATGGAATTTCAGAACACATATCTTGAGCACATGTGAAAGAGTTTAATTTGAAAATATCACCTTGTTGCATACTACTGAATAATGTAAATTAAATTATTAATTATTTGTCTGTAGGCAAATATAGGAAGATAATGTTGACTCTTAGGTTTCATGGGAAGATTTGTAATATCCTGAAATTTATTTAATAATTTGTTTTGTTTTATGGGTTGTATAACAGTGTAATGTGAGAGTTCCATTCAATTTTTCAAAACTTTAACCCTTGTAATACAGTGCATCTGAAGTTTTTTGTTAGTAAGCAGAACTCATTTAACAGAACTTATTTAAACAAATAATTCTGGTGTTTAGAAATATTTACGCCATCTGTTGTTGCAACGGAAGAACATGCACCACAAATTCATTAATGCCATAAAGGTCACTTGTGCATATTGTAATGGGCTGTTCATTCTCAGGATCTGTGCTAAGGGTCAGTGTTGCAGCATGAAAGGGTTTGGCCTGTTCAGTCTGTAAATAAATGGGTCAACTTTTCCTGTATTTGCCAGACAAGCAAAGTAGTTGACATATTACCACTTTCTGACTATTAGAAGACAGGTAGACTAAGGACATTTTTGCCAAGTTGTTGGTTGATAAAGATTAAAGAACTCTTTCTCTACAAGGATTATATTATTCACTGAAGCAGTAGTATTTTTTAGACAAAGTTCTGTGGGCATGAGTTAGAAAGATATTGATGATGAGTCTTTAAGAAGCAAAAAGAGTTAAGCCCCATATTTGTAGTAGTTCTCAGCAGGAACTGAGTGCTACTTCCATTAAATGCTCTTTAAAATACCGTAAGTGTTAATAAAATTAGGATATTTTATAGTTGTATAAAGTTCTCATTTTACAAAGAATAACAAATTCTATCAGGCTGTTGCATGGTAAAACAGATCTCTGGTTTTCTATATCTCTGTAAATGCAGGGAAATAAAAATGAAAGCTGAGAGGAAGTCAGATTTTCTCATCCACAGGTGTGCATTGTACCCAAACCTCACTGACATGCACTGAAGTTCGAGGCTCTTAGTGAAAGGAGTGAGAGTAGGAGGATTTTACATGTCCACGTGCAAGATGCACATCCACGTGGATCTCTTTGTCTCAGTACTGTCTGTTATGGTTTTGATTATTGACCTTTGGGTAGGAAGTGATTCAAAGTGTCCTCTCTGAACTAGGAAACTTGAAGATAGCCCCATCGACTTTTAAAGGGTTAAAATGGCATTTTGTAGGGAAGCACATCAGTGCTGTGGTACATTTACCATGACTCGTAACATACTTAAAAAAATTTCAAATGTTTTATTGTAACTTTGGAAATTCAAGATTAAGTGTTAACATTTCCAGTCTTTTGAAAATATTAATGGTTTTGGATGAACATAAATCTGTAAGGAAACCACAAATTGATGGTTTCTTTAAATTTTTCACCTATAGAGAAATTGTTGCATACTGTTTTTCCAATCTATTTATTTTACTATTTCACAAAAAATATTTCCCTTTATTGAACTGTTAACATACAGGAACTTGGGGTTTTAAATTATTTTTATTGAGTGCAAACTAGTCTTATTAATCTTACTCTGAAGGACTTAAAGAAAGTGCCAAAAAGAGACAAGAGGAGAAAAATATACATACACTGCAAAGTACTGTATCTGAAGAAAAAATGTTCTATAATCATTGTGCAAATACTACTTTTTGATTTGGCTAAATTATGGGGTATTATTTGTTACTAAATTCCAGAGTACATTTTATTCTTATATTTCTGGCCAAGAGAACTGTGCAAAAAGTAGATTATCATAAGGAAAATGGGTGAGGACTACAGTGCCCAAGGTGTAAATAAAGTTAGATTTTGGTCATGCCATCATTACTGCTCTCTATCTCACAGTTGTTTTAGTTGCATGGTTTTGATATTTATATTTCATTATATTTCATATGGTTTTCAAAGGGTTCTGTATCACACAGATACAGATAATGTAAAGTTTCTTATTGCATGTTGAAAACCAATAGGTTTTGAAATATCAATGAAACTGTCTCCTAGAAGGAAAACATTATTTAATGCAGTTAAAGTGCTGTTTCTGGCCAGCTTGACACTGACACCATATTAGCCCCCTTCAGAAAGGCTGGTATTACCCTATAACAGTTCTGCTTCCTCCTTTCTTCTGAAGAAAGTGAGCAATAATTGTATAGTGTGCAATAATTAAAGCTTTTTATTGATGTCCATAAATACATAAATAAATGAAGGGAATTTGGGTGTCAACTTATACCAGTCATAGGCTGCTTGACTTTCAGAAAAGAAGCTGGTAGCGCTTGGTGAAAATAGTTCACTTTAAATGCCTCATTTCAGGTATTTAAGATTTGAAAAACCTGTGGTTTTAAGCTTATGAAAATACGGTCTATGGGCTCTTCATCTGCTTTTTTCCTGTTTGAAGTCTTATAGCACAAATTGCTCAAGAGTTCACTCTGATGTTCGTAAGTTCATTTTTAAAAAACAGTTGCTGAATGGACTTACTTTTTTTCTCATATTAAACCAGTAGTCTTTGAGTAGGGTCTGCTTGAGTCTTGTTGAAAAGTAAAAGCAGAAAACAAAAAACCCAACCAGTTTACCGCTTTTAAGTGGGAGGATGTGAGCATTGCTGCACGGGAGAAATCCACTTCATCTTGCGTCCAAAACAGTGCTTGCTGTTCTCAAAACAACCTTGGTGCTCAATAGTTAAGGTTTTAAGATCTTTAGTAATCTTTGCTAAGGCACTGAACAGTCACTTTTTCTGGGAAAAACAGGCTTCGTGTGACCCACGTGTGAACGTTTGAGGTGGAGGATTTGGCCATGGTAGCTGAGGGGATTTCTTGAGGGGATTTCTGAAGTCTCTGTGATACACCCACAATATCTGCTGGGCGTTTGAATAGTGGTGTGTTTGTGAGCAAAACATTTCCCGTGTTTGCTGAGGAGCTGTTCAGTGCCTCACCTGACTTTGCAGCTGGAACAGGGGGGATCTGTGCAGTTTGCAGATACACTTGGGGTCTGTGAGTGTTCTCAGTCAAGGATTGCTATTTCAGGGTAGCTTAGGTTTTGGACATTCATCCTTTTATTTATGAACCAACACACAAGTAGACGAACAAGAGCTGACCGAGGCAAGTTGGTTTGTAGCCCCAGCTTGTAGCCATCTGGGTATAGAGCATGTGATGTATAGAATAAACACATTCCCAGCCACTGGAGGTGCCAGAAGTTACAACTGAGCATCATTTTCTTTTGGGCTCTCTATTATGTGCAATTATCCATTGGTTTCATCTCTTCTCTCACTGATTTATTAGGGACTTAGTAATGTATTGCTTAATCAATAAACACTGTAGTCTCTGGAGATGGATATGTCTCAGGTCTGCAATCTAAAGCCCCTGAAAGCAGCACTATCTTGTTAATCAACACTTCTCACCTTTTGGTGTAAGGCTTTGTAATTCTGGGCAGCTCACAGGTTTCCTGTACTGCCTCAAATGCACTTTCACAAACCTTTTTCTACCAGAAAGTAGTGTGGCAGCAGTTACATCAGCTTCTTTTTTTTGTGCTATAATGAAAGGAAAAATGATTCTCCTTCTAGGATAAGTATTTATTACGAGATACAAACCCGTATGTAATTTGTAATTCTTGTTGCTGTTAAAAAAAAAGAACTAATAAGAAGGAAATCTAGTGCTTGTATTTAGATCTGATCCTCAATAGTAGCATAGCCATGGGCTGTTTATGCTTGGTCTACATCATCTAGACTAAAAATAGCCTTCCTGTCATCTTATTGGCAGAGTTTTAGCTACTCCTTTAATTCTGTTTAAAAATGGATAGAGAGAAAGACAGCATAAATATTGAATGTGTGCAGACATTTCAGTAAGTAACTAAAAGGAAATTCCTGATGCTTTGAAGAGCTCTATAATTAAATGGAATTCATATTTTGTTTAAGAGGCATTTCTTAAATTAATATAATCTTTAAATGTATTATGTTAATTTTGGTATTTGTATCATCAAAGTACCTACTTTTAAATAGCCATGTATTAAAATATATTTGTTTTATTATTGTCCTGTTTAAGTTTTATTCTCTTTAAATTTCCTTTACATTTTGATATTACTGGTGACATATTTCATTTCTCATCAGTTAAATGAGAAGCTACATTACTTCTAATTTTTCTATTAATAAAGTGAGTTTTTGCAGAATAAGTAGACAAGTCTCTACTGCCTGCTAAGGTCTTCAGCAACAGCCTGAAAATTTCAGGCTTACTATGTTATGGTTTTTGAAAACCTGTGGAAACAAGGAAAGAACTGGCTTTTTTGTGTTCTGTCTGTCCTACAAAAACATGGGCTACTTTAGGAACCTTCAAGGCCACAGTTACGTTATGAAAGACAGTTTTGAGGTGGAGGTGCATCTGTGTTGATTTTTTTATTGATCTGAAAAGGGCATTATGACTTCGAAAAAGCCATGAAAATTAGATTCAGGTTACTGAAATGCTCCTAAAGCTACAAAGGAGAATTTTTGCTATGTTTGTAGAGTAAGACTCTAAGGTGGAAACATTACAGTGAAAGGATTTTGTCAGTGGATTACCCATAATCTCATGTAAGAAGCACTTTTTCCTCTGTCTGAAATAAAATTCTATTTGTACCATGGTCTTTTCTACTTCTGCTTCTCCTTTTTTGTTCATCCACACCCTGATGTGTATTCACATCCTTTTGGACAATATTTTCCTGCACATTCAGTGTAGTTATCTGTGCTCACACGAATAGGAATAACTGGAATACTTTCTTCCAGCGTCTTTGATTTTTGTTATTTTTTGTTTCTTGGGTTTTCATCCTGAAATTCTGTTGTTACTTTACAAATTGATCCAAAAATCAGTGCTTATTGTGGTCAGATGCATTTGAAAGTAACTTCTGTTAACTGCTGCTTTCAGAAGCTTGGTGGTGGTGTTACAAATGAGAAGATGAAAAGAGAAGCAGTAAATGAAAAATGTAGTTTTTACATTAAGAGCATCCAAAGTAAAGTAAATAGTTGCAATCCGTCTCTTGCAAGTGCATAGCACTGACATAGAGGGGATATCAGTTTTCAGAACTCATAATCAAAACAGAGCATTTACTACTGAAAAATATGTATAACTGGAGTATTTTTGTACATACAATGTTGACTTTTGGTAAAAATATCTGTAAATAGAGCAGAATTTGTACAAAGCCAGGAATAGCCCCTTGGTGATCGTTTTTATTGTGAGCAGTTTCACTGTTTCTGACATTATTAGTATTCAAACTACTTTATGAGGAGTTTATAACTTTTTTTTAGAAGAGGAAGTATGGTTCCATACAAAATGACATTCTTAAAAGATTTAATGTTCCCAACATAAAAAAATACTGTTAAATCAATTTCTATCTTGAAAAATCAAACCAGCTATTCTTGTTTCAAGTTTCATCTAATATATTGTTCCGTATGGTTGTATGATAAACACATTATTTCTTGAACAGGAATTAAGAGTAAAGCTGCCAGGAAGGGGTTTTGTTGTCAGAGTAGTTCCCGCCTCATGTTTTGTAAGAGATTTCATGGTCCTATTGTAAAGAGTGGATGATTTAAAACGTGTTCCCAAGATAAACTTTCCCATTGTCATTAATGAGGATGGATAATACTGAGTGACAAGTGCATTAGGAATGACACAGAAAGAGCTGTTAGATTTGTCAGAGCGTATCACTTCAGGCAATGAAACTTGAGGACATTCTCTTTTAGCGATTTTTTGCTATTTATTTAGAGAACCAAGGATTGTGATTGCTCACACAGGTGGATTCTGCTGTTCATTAAATATTTAGGTACCTTTGAAAAGGTAAAGGTGGTAAATATAAGCATTATACTCCACTGTGAGGGGTGCAAGTGGTTGCTTTGCTTAAAAAAATTCAACAAAACTAATACACCTTTTATTTGATTTTGAGGTGTTTATTTGGTAGGTAATTTTTTAATTTGCAATATTCTTACGGAGTGAGAGTATTTAAAGTTATATAATAAGAAATGCTCTGAACTGTCATAGTGAAGCTTCTGGGATAAAGAAGCTTAAAATTAGGACACTACATGTAATTTACATTGACTTAAAAATTGTATTTCTCCATAGAGCAAGACTTTTTAAATATTTATCTCTGAATAATTAATAATGTATGACTTTTTCTGGTGTTTAAAATCCTTCCAAACTACAACATGCCTATCAATTTCCATTTTGAACATGCAATTGGTCACTTTTTCGCCTTGATTCATCTTGCCTGGCTGCCAACCAAATTTTGCCTCTGTGTACCTTCTTGACACTAATAATGACTGAGTTTCTGTTCGTTTGCGTGCAAGATTTCCCAAGCGGCAGTTTGGGGCTGGGATAAACTATCTATCATGATTGCGTACAACTAATCTGCCTCAACCAAACCACCCAATGATTGAAATTGCATTTGACAATTCACCTCTCCTTGGCGTGCCTGAGGTGAACATAGCTACAGACCATCCCCGGAAGGGCATAGCAGCTCCTCCATATGTTGGGGAGGATCCTTTTATTTGTGTCAGGAGACTTTTAGCCAAGCATGTATAGGCAGAGATTATTTTTTTTCCTAGACTTCCTTGTTTGCAGATGCGTGGCTGCTGCTTTCTCCTAACCAAAGCATTTTGGGTTTGTGAAGCATTTTGTGATCTTTGTTTCATCAAAACTCTTCCTTTGAGATGAACCAGGGCAATATTGGATGTATAGGACTTGAAAGGGATTTGAAACAGAAATTACTGTTTGTTAGAACATTACAGTATTATTAGACCAGTAGTGCTGGTCAAACATCAGACAAAGTACCTGTTACTCTGTTGACCATTACCAAAACTTACACCTGCTTGGAGCATTTGGATAACACAGAACCTGAGAAAGAATGAAAAAGCAAAATCATCTGTCATATAAGAAATCTTTTCATTTTTTTCCAAATCGTAAATTTATTCATGTTGTGTATAGTTACTGGTTTAAAAACCTGTCTGTACAAATATGAACTGACAAAACAGACCTTTTATTTCTGGGTAAGATTACTCAAATTATCTTCAGAATAAAAAGCTTTCTAGGATTCCTTTTTGCTAAGTATTGTCCTTTTTATATGAGTTCACTTTTATCATAATATTTTAAGTAACAGCCTGTGTTAAGAGTGCTGCTTTTCATTAGTGATGTGTGTTACTAGTTCTTCATCAGATATAATTACTTTTTCAAATGCAACATTTCTAAATTGTTAAAGTAATAAAGTTCTATTTCTAGTTTCTCGTTTCTATTTTGTAGTTTTCTTCTATATTTTCCATATATTGAGTTAAAAGATGCACTGTTTGGATAAATAGATCCCTTCCAGCTGGAGATATCCTACGATGCTGTGATAATGCAGTTGGAAAACACGGAAGAATTGCACTCTGGGATATGTTTTGATTTCTCGCTGGTTTGTATAACAGCATGTTTTTGCTGTTATTTTTGTATTTTAACAGAAGTACAAAGATCCCCATTCAAATTGTCCTTTCAAATAAGTACGGCCCATTCCTGTTGCTGAAAATGGGAGTGGCAGTGGCACATTCATAAGGGCATGACTATCAGCCTAATTTTCTGTCTCACACAAGTCATACTTTTCTCCTTAAAACTAAAATACATTTTTTAAAGTACTTTCATTCAGCAGATTAAGTTCAAACTGAATTAGCAATCTTTTTGAAATGCTTGATGGCTGAATGTTGTACATATATCTATTTTAGTTGTGGGGAGGAAGCTAAATGATATGGGTGTCATGCTTTCTGCAGCATTTCCAGCCAACAAGTGCAGAAGAATCAGCACCCTTTTGAATATACAGATCATTAATCTTAGTAACCAGCTGCTCTGAAGGCAGGAAAGAGTAACTCAGCCACACAGCCATGCTCAGTTCACTTGTTACAGTAGCAGTGTACTAAATCTACCCATAATTTATGTCCTGCTTTCCTTATTTGTTCATTTATTTGTTTTAATTGATTTCATTCTGATTCTTTTTCCTTCGAGTGTGTCTCTGTGGCACAACACAGTGCCCTGTTTAGGTGCTGGTCACTCTAAACCAGCAGTCTTGGGGACAGAAAGCAGTGTCACCATCTCAGACCTGGCAGCCC
The DNA here is from genome assembly GCA_013396875.1 of Vireo altiloquus. Classification (NCBI taxonomy): domain Eukaryota; kingdom Metazoa; phylum Chordata; class Aves; order Passeriformes; family Vireonidae; genus Vireo; species Vireo altiloquus. Next base: position 204,354 of record VZRF01013463.1, read on the forward strand.
AAGCAGAGCACCCACCTACCCACAGCTGTTTGCATTGTATTGCCTTGACATGTTCCACTCCTTTGGGGTATTTGTTTGGTTTCTGGATAGTTCCAGAACTTTTTTTTTGTTCCCTTTGGTATTAACCATGACTTCTTAAAAAATAACTTCTTTAATTCTTAGTCTGGATTTGAGATTTTCTTGTGTGTTCTTTCCTGTGTGACATCAAAGCTTTAGGCTATGACTTGGCATAATGACCTCCCTCATGTATAATAGTTTTTGTCCACATCAGAATGAACAGTTGTCATACAAAAATGAGATCTTCTCAAGCCTCTGCTATTGCATATTAAATACCTGCACTGATTTTCTTGTCTATAAAGCAATATCAGAGGGGTTTGGAGATGGCAGAGACACTCCATCCTGTTACCACTGCACTGCCAAAGGAATTAAGGGAGAGGGGTTTGAATTGTTGGGATCTGCAAATTCATCAACAGTTAAGAGTAAATGAAAAACGTTATATGATTTTTAAGATAACCAGTATTCTTTTTAAAATATTCAACATACAGTTTTTTAAATCATTTTGTCAATCTAATTGTACACTTAAATTTATTACAGTTGTCTCCCCACACCCAGTTATGCCCTTATCACCAACTACTTCTGACCTTAGGATCTGTAAATGTGCAATGCCATTGCAGTTATTTGTAAATCTGGTCTGTAATTCAAGGAAGGCTTCCTCTTCAATTTCCATTTCTGTAGTGTGGTGGATCATAACACATTTGTTATTATAGAAGTAATAAGAGATCATTACAGTGCCTTTGTATTACAGAAGCATAACTTTTAAATCCTCTTGAAATTAAATTATTGCTTTCAGAGACTGAAACTAGAAGAGACTTTTAAACTTCTTCCAAAAAATAGTCATTTTTATAAAAGAGAATATGTAATGCTCTCTATTGCATTGATAAAGCTTTATGCATCATCCATCCTTTGAAAAACACTTCATAAACCACACATAAATTCAATTCCTGAGATATGGCAGATGTTTGGAAAGTGTCAGTTCAGACTTTCAATTGACTAAAGACCTTATGTCCTCATCAAGAGAGCTACTGGAAAATACTTAATTAGCAACTTTTTTACTACAAGTTTTAATCTTGCGATGTATTTTCACGACAGTTTCAAACTCTGTAAAAATGGAGTAAATATAACTAAATGTAAAGTGCTAAATCAGGCCACATGGGCAGCAGGTGGGATGTGTATTTGTTATGTAATGCTGTTTATCTCTTTGAGCTGTGATCACTGCTTTTTGACTGATATTCCCATTTGTCCCATATTCCCCTTCACCTCCCACCTTCCTCATCTTTGTTATAAAACTGTGATAGGAAGATCTTCCTCCTCTAGGAGACTGGGCTAGATCCTCTGCAGAGGTCTCTTCCAACCCAAATCCGACAAAGACACCAAATGTTGGAATGCCTTCAGCAGCTGGATTAGTGCCTTAGCTTCTTTACTGCTACACTTGATTAGTAACCAAAATCTTGGCTGGCTATTAATATGAACTCATTAACAAAAGAAAGGCTGATAGTCAGTCTTATGTCCTAGAGATTCAAAGGAGGATTCTGTGTCCTCTGGGATGGAAGTTCAGCTGACAAGCAGAACTTCAAATCAAGCTGCTTCAAATGCTGTGGGCACTGCCACTGACTATTTTCTGAATTCCTTGGCAACAGAGAGTCCTTGTCACTTAATAGTGTTGATTTGCCAAAAGAAATACAATCTCTGGTTGGAAAACTACTGTTTGATGAATTGTTTCATTCAGCTATACAGTTGGTGAAAGTTCCACATAACATTAAAAATTCTAGGTTTATACTTAGATGTCTTTGATTCTTCACAGAGCCCACGAAGACAAAGACACAAAAAGCTTTTGCACAGACTGAAACCTGTTCCTCATGAATATTCAAAGAACTGGCTTCAATCACACAGAACAGAAAAAACATATCAATCCAACCACTTTTATAGATGCTACTACTGATTCAGGTGTTTCATCACACTACTTTTCCTCCTTTCAGCACAAGTCTGTGAACAATTTCTTATTTCTGGGTTGTTCACCTTCAGTCTTGTGCTGCTTTAACACTTATTTTAGAGATAGGTCTACTTAGTGCCATCAAATCTTGCTGCACATTATGTGAGACAGATGACTTATGGACACTGTCGCCATTACTTACTCAGTTCATCTTTCTGCTGTTACACAGTGCCCATGTCCTGTGATGTTTAGGCACCCTGGCTCCGTAAAACTGCTTCAAAAGAACACAGACCCATTGTCAGTGGGATTCAGGAAACACCTAAGAGACGAGGAGTCTTTCTGTAAAAGGTCTCTCTGTCCACAACAGAAAATATGTTTGTCCTCCTTGAATTTATGGTTCATTGGCAAGTTCAGTTGGTAAGAATGATGACTGTAGCATCTCTGTCCTCATTTTAAAGAGGACTTTTTGCTGTGTTTTGGTACACAGGACATCTGCTTCTGTGTGTCATCAGAGATACATCCATTCCATAGTGAGTCAAGACTATTGTTGTTGGACGTGTCATAATTCCAGAAGTTTTTCCCAATGTACTGGTGAGTGGAAATTGTTCATTTGAATTAGCATATGTCGTTCTCAGGACACAAAAGGCTGATTGATGAGGAACGATCAAGATCCCACCTGTCATGCTGCAGCTTGGACTGTGCAGGAGACCTTAGACCCAGGGGTGAGCAGTCAAGGTGTGCTCTCTGATGTCTGGGCTCTCAAGTGTATTAGGGCAAGGATGGACAAAGTTGTCGTAAGGCCATGCCTTCACCAAGATAGGTTTCAGACTGGGAGCACAGGCAGTTGAGGGGCTGGGTTTCCCTTCTATCATCATTCCATCCATACCAGGCAGTACACAATGTCCTGTGTAAATGACAGCAGGTACCAGGTGTGCAAACCTACTTTCGGTTCATGTACTCAGACACTGCCTTTCTAAAAGCAGTTACTGGCATTTGTGAAGCTCTGTTGGGACAGTCATCGACACACCCACGGAGTGTACTGTGTGTTTCTATTTCATGTGGAGCAGGTGACCTCTGGATGGGAACACTGCCTGTGAAGTGGTGGTCTGCTGAATGTTAGAGTCTGCTGGACCTGGCCTGGAGTGTTTCATAAATGCAGAAGGGCTATGAGCCACTTGGCTGAATAGAGGTCACAAGAGAAACAGCTGTTTGCCAGATCTCTGTCCCCATTTGTTCCATCTTTCTTGCAGAAAGGTTCAGGATTTTGGTATCCCAGCTGTGGCAGGCTCCAAATAACAGCGCAAATGATGAGCACATCTCACTGTTAAAGTACTCCCCTTTTTCCTTGCAATGAAGTTGCTATCAGTTGGAAGGATGATCTGCTGCTTTGTTAAATGAACCAGGTTCATTTGTTCTCCTAAGTCTATCATCAAACCCTAGATGTCTTAGCTGGACAAAAGTTTGCTCCTGATCTAACTCTTCAGTTTCTCTCTCTCACCCTTTCTTGTAAAATGCCATTTTCTTTAGACCACCTCCTCCTCCAGCAGCCACTCAGGAACCTTCAGTCTTTTTCCTTTATATGGTTGCCTTCTTCACCTTTGCCAAGTCCTGCAACAATCGAAAACTTCTTATGCGACTGAGATGTACAGGAAGAGGAAAACCCTTGCAATTTCTCCTTTTTCTTTTGCAAATAGAAGAGAAAAAAGGAAATAAGATCAGGAGAGAAAGCTGGAGAAGAGTTCTACAAGTTGTGTCTTTTGACCCTGTTTGCTATTAGAGGTGAGACTGTGCAAAGAAAATTAATTATACTGTGGAGAGAGTTACACACTCACATACTGACTCTATTTCCAATCCTTTGGCTGCATCAAGAATAATATTTTAGGGCTTGACTAGGATGAGGCTAGGAGAGCTTTTCAAGCTAACAGTGCCGTCCTTATCTCCTTAAGCAGACAAAAGTCAGTGATTTCACCAACATAGCCTAAGTCTTAGATTAGCATATATGTTCTCTGAGAGAAGAGGTTTTGATAGAAGAGGAAATTTTTGGGGAAGTTTTGAAAGAGTGTAATGAGATATTTTGGAAATTTCCATATGCAAAGTACCCCAAGCCTAAGAAGAGAAAACAAGAAATAGATTTCACAGATAGAGAGTAAGTTTGCTGCTGTTTAAGATTATTTAAAGTGATGTTAAATTGCAAGGACCTTGAAAATTAAGATATGTGGTATGTGTTTACTTCAGCAGTAAAAAAATGGGATAATGAAGGGCTAGAAGGACATTGGTGTTCCTGACCAAAACACTGGACTAGAAAAATAATCTCTGCAGTAATGTTTAGAATATGCCTGGATTTTTCAAGATAAAGAAAAAGATTGCAGAGAAATAATTCAGGTCTTGGCAATGGAAACAAAATACACAGACCAAGAAGAAAGGTTACCTATAAGGGGTGTTCTATGGGAAGAAGTATTGGTTTCTTTTTCATTTTTATGATGCTACTTAACTTTTGAAAAATGAACTGTCACAATCTGAGTTTGCAGTGTTTAAGTGCTAAGCACTAAGTGCTAGTGTTACATTATTATGAGCTATCATATTATTTCTTTAATTAAATCACAACCAGTATTATGTAAGTCATGGATCTGTTCAGGGATTTTTGATCCATTTGATTCATTGATTTGATCCATTTCTTGTTTTGGTTCCTTGTTTTGGCTATCAGCTTTCAGCTGTTGAGATCTATGCAAGAATACTGCATCTACCCTGACTGTTAATGTAAATTTGATTGAGGTCTCATCTGATTTGGAAGTACAGTTTTCATGAAGAATGTTTTCCCAAACACACAACAGCCAGTGTCAGCTGGATCTATGTGTCCTGGTAGCCATAACATAAATGACTCATAAAAAGCAAGTGACATAAACAAGCAATGCAGTTGATTTGTGTCTTGATTGGACTATAAATAACACTTGAAGTGTATGATTTCAGAGCCCTGTGGAGCAAGTGATGTAAGAGCTAGCAGGAATATCAGACTGAGCCCTGAAGAATTCCATACAGCTGCCTGTACCAAATGGCAGAGGATTGCATTATCAGGCTCAAGTTCATCTTGGGCATGGATTCCAAAGTATTCTAGTTCAACACTGTGGATCAGCCTGTTCCTCTGGACTTCTGCCTTTAGAGGAGCTGTGTTCTGACTGTAGGCAGTTTCCACATAGTCATTTGCTCTCTTTGGTAGCCTGTATGAACACGTTCATGCTCATCCTCGTCTGAAACTCAGATGAAGGCAGAAAGTTGTCTTGAGTGTGAATCATTTGTCATTGCATGATGCAGTGGGTGGGAGCAGGTAAATTACCACAGGTTCTTTTGGGTGAAAAGGTTTCTAGGCTGTACTAGTTCGTCCTCTACTCTGTAGAGCACAAATTTAGTGAGAGGTCACAACAGAGTAAGAAATTAAAGGGATCTGGGCTGACAAGGGTAAACACTTGTTGAGGTATGGAAGAAAAGAGAAAAGAAAAAAATAAGGAGTTTGGTGGTTTGTAGTAAAGAATAAAGGACAGAAGAAAACACAGCACAGAGAAAGAAAGTGAGGACATGGGCAACAACAAATTAGGTCTTCAGTTAAGATTATTAACTCTATAATAGGTTTTTTATTCATTTTTTCTCTAACAGTGGCAAGGACAGTTTTTAGGTCACGCTTGCCTGGGAGAAAGGCAGTGATTGTAATTCACTGAAGACAAGGTGCATGGTATTTTTAAGACAAATCAAATAGCCATAACATTTGAGTATGCTTGTTCTGCTTAGATGTCTTGGTTTGTCTAGTAAATTTGTCCGGATTTGTCAGATCTGTAGGAAAAACAAAGTGCTGTCTCAGTGGTTTTAAATTAATTTGTGCTCACGACTGGGATTTAACAGTTCCTTTGAAGCAATTATTATTTTAGTACAAGTGTATATGAGATGCTACCTGTCAATGAGTACCTGGGGAATCCTCAGTATGCAGATCACTGACCTGATAAACTGAAGCAGCTCCAAGGGAGTTGTTATGGTCTGTCGCATCAATGAGTATTTAGGGACTCTTTAATATGTGGATTATTAGGACAGTAAAAACGTCTGCAGCCCATTGTGTCAGTGCAGCTGTTCCACATGAGTGTTATTGCACAGACTCACAAAATACTATAGAAAAGAAGTTGACTGACTTATGTAGTAGCTGTGGTTTTGCATTAAACAAGCAGACTTTTTTAACATTTTCCCAAAAAAAAAAAAGAAGCTTAGGCATTAATGCTTATATTAAACTAGTTGAGTTTGGAGATTGCGTTCACAAAAATTGCCATTTTTCAATTCCACATCAAGTGAACAAGGAATTCTCATATTGAATTCTGTGCTGATTACTTCCCTATTTTTTTTTCTGCAGTGTAAGAAGTAAACAGCAAAAGTAACAGAAATTCTCCCATTCAGAACTATCTATCCCAAGAATAGGCCAGGAATAAATTATCACATAAATAACCCAATATTTTTAATGGTTTTCTAAGGTAAAGCAAATTTGCTACTTCCATGATCAGATCCATGTATGAAGTTGGACTCTTCAAATTGATCTCAGAAGTATCAGAGACTTGGATTAGATTATGACTTGATTTTTTTCTTCTTTGAATTTTCTAGTATAATTTAAGAGAGATTTCTGATCATATGGGCAGAAGTGAAAATGCTGTTAGTTAGACCTTTATAACCTGTTATTGAAATGCAAAACTTGAAGTTAAGTTGTGTGAAAAATTTAAACAGGAGAATATTCATGATATTCACAAAGTCTAGCTTTATCATCTTGTGTACATCTTCAAAAAATCAGATAACCAAACTTTATTTATTTGATTTATCTTTTGTTTATGCATTCATCTTATCAGCTGTACTTGCTAGCATAGTTAAAAACAATTTTTCACTTTTTGGAGCAAATAATTTTTTTCCAGAAAGAGGTAAAAATGCTGAAATACAGCAAAAATTTGTATTACTCAGGAATCATGTTGCTTTTTGTTTGACACAAATTCATTTTTGAATGCTGCATCAAGGAAATTAGTTTCACAGGTCAGACAGGCTCCTTGTCAGGATGTGTTCCAGGTTGGTCTCAGTCACTGCTGGAAATTAAAAAGTTTAGCTGCTTCAATGTTTTAATGTAATATTGCTGTTTGTTAAAATCTTGTGTGCCTAAGAAGAAGAAATGCACAATAAGATAATGTAGATGACAAAGCTGAAAATGTGTAATGAATACTGTGAATATGGAATGGAGGTCCAAAGTCCTTCATTTTTCAAGACTTATTGCAATTTTTCCCTGGATTTTTTTCTCTAGAAAATTAATATGAGAAAATGCTGAACTTAGGCGGAAAAATTTTAAATGGTATTTACTTTCATATGTATTTACATCTAAAGGGCTGTTGTATAGATGAAGCATGAAATTGCAGGTTTTAATGTTAGAATTTTAAACACGATTTTTCCATTTGTCAAAACCTAAAATAAAAATGTGATTTTCAAGTACATGGCCTAAAACTGCTGAAAAGCTGTCGGGTTTGCAGTGGTCCCTCTTCTGCTCCATATCTGTCACAGGGGAAAGTGTGGGACACAAGGAGTACACATTCATGCTCGTACTATTGGAAGAAACCCACTCTAAACATCCTCAAGGAGTCTGTACCTTGTTCCCAAGTGTTCAAAACACATCTTAAGCCTAATGTTTTAAATGAACAATAGAGAGGGAAAAATAATGTGCCTTTCTTACAATACCTTTAAAAACAAAATCTGATTCCATCCCTTGTCATTCTTTGTACAGTCATCCGGAGTACTTCAATCTATTTTCCAGTCAAATAAACACTGAAATAATTATGCAACTGTAGATTTAGTTTTATAACTGCCAACAGCAGCTGGATTTGGGAGCTTTTTCCCCAGTTTGTTAATAAATTAAATTTGGATTTTGCCCTTTCTGAATTCAGATTTGAGAGGCTGAAGATGAAGTGGTAGCATTTTAAGTACTAAATGCTAATTTTTTCCTCTTAAACTGAGGCAAGTTGTGAAAAGCAAAGACTTATTAGGAAGAGTTGTCAGCATAAGTTAACACCTTTGATCTATAGTGAGGTTCTCAAAGTTTCTGGCATTACGTTTCTTATTTCAAAAATATTTCATTATGTCTGTTACTGACACTCTTAGAAAAATGTGTCATAGTAACTGCCAAATAAAAATAATAGATGGAAAGTAGGAACAATGAAATATTAGAAAAATAACAAGTCACTCTGTCTGCTGGAATGATATGAAATTATCACATTAAGCACATTATCAGGATAAAAAATGAACAATCTGTATACATTACAAAGAAATTATTAATTTCATTAAGCAGACCAGATTCAGAACTTTTCCAGAGTCACTTTACCATTAACCATTTCTTCTGGACTTGATATTTAAATGAAAATTTCTTATGTTTGCATTGTTATCTCAATGACTGTATTAAAATTTACTTAGGAGAGGTTAATCAATGTTCACAATTAAATTCATACAAAAATGCATTTCACTGTTAGTTGTATATTCAGTGTATATTCAGTGGTACAGAAAACCTAGACTTTGTATTTTTTTATAGTTTTCTGTCTTTTGAAAAGATTTATGTAACTTTGTTTATAAATGGATGATTTATTTCAGTTTAGTAATTTGGACCTCAGTTTCACTCTTCTATCAAAAAGGAAAATACAGACCCCACAATCAAATTACAGCCAGAACTTGTAAAGTTAAAGATTAGAAATTCACTCTATGAAAACTTACCTAATTCAAAATGGGAAATAACAGTTAAGAAAACAATTCCATTGCTGGTTTATAGCAGATATTAATAATTTTTATGTGATTACCCATTAAAGCATACTGATTCTCTGAATTGTCTAAAAAAGATTGTTTTATGTTTTTACTCAGATCATTTTTTAACCAAAATGCAGAGTAAAACCAGATGGATGAAGTAATTATTTGTAATAGCACTGAAAACAGCAAATGTTACAGGATATACATGCAAGAGATTTTTGTCAATATTATGCCACATATGAATAATTCATTACTGAAACAGTGCTGCACTTTATAAATAAATAGCCATCTGCAGTATCATATGCCATAATCCTGCAAATACTGACACCAATGAGCAATGTTTTACATGTCACTAACTCAGCAGTACTGTTCCCATGTTAAAGAATAAGAGTTCTAATTTAGAAAGGGTCTGTAGGCTAATCAGCGACTTCTTCAGGCCTCAGTTCAGGATATTTAGAGTAAAAGTAACATCAGTTGTTTTATCTGCCAGGTGCCAATGATTGCTGTCACTTGTTCTAACCAAGAAACTGGAAAGAATGAGGACATTTTCCATCAAAGGAGATGTTAAAATAGCATATTAACATTTGTGGCCACTTCTGTTTTGATTTCTGGTCCTTGGGATGTTAAAGTTCTTTGAGGTGCTAAATGTTAGAGCAAATAGCAGTGTGGGCTTAGTTTCAGTTCCTGCTGTTCGATGGTCATTCCCTGTGGTGTGGTTTGTGCCTGTGGCCCACAGGTAACCAGGCCATGACTAGATATTGATCCAAAAGAAAAAGCAGAAATATTCTGGCCATTTGCCATGGAAAATGCAATTTTGGATGCTGCTGTCACAAAAAAAATCTGGCAGGATTGCAGATGAATGTAGTCAATTTTCAATGAGAGCACTGATAGGTTTATTTTGGCTTGAAATGGCAGTATTTTCCAGGTTAAGTGAATTTCCTCTTTAAATAAAATCACTTTGGTTACTTTTCTGTTGGACCTTTAATTAAGCTGTGCCTAGAATCTGAACCATGTGAGAGGCTGACTGGTACTCCCAGAGACTGAGATTTACAGCTTTCTGTACCTTCATGGTGCTGTGGCTCTCACGTAAATACGGAGCTGCAGCATGGAGTTGCAACTCACAAGTGCCCAGCAAGTTCACACAACTTTATCTCACTGTTATTTTTTGGTCTTTGCCCTGGGGAAGGAGGAAGAAACATTCATTACAACTGCAGATGGTCCTGCCTCAGGGGCGAGGGAGTCAGCATATACAGGCATGGTCATTATCTTACTTTCCTTGCATTTCCTTTAGCTCAAGTAATAATTTTGTGTCCTGGTGCAAAATGGTCATTTTTCATAACACAGATTTCAGATATAGACTAGATCAGAATTTTAATAGTTTGAATTACTGCTGAAACATTTCTTGGTCTTTTCCAGATATTCTCTCATTTTGCCTTAATTTAGGTTTCATGCTGATTTCTCATTAGGTGGTTATCACAAAACAGATCTTTCAATTAACTTTCCAGTATTTAAGGTCTGTGTCTGACAAATGATCATGGTGATAACACATTGTCAGTCAACTTAATGCATTAACTGTTTCAGAATAATGTGCACAAATAACATGAGAAGAAGTTCTCCTCTGGCTGGTTCTGGATATGTCCATTCAAGTTCCAAGGAATCACAGTTGATATCCATATCTGTGACAGCCTTTCTCCTATTCCTTCCCACCCATCTTTTTTTTACCTTTGATCATGGAGTATCTTCTCCCTAGAGAGTCCAGGGAACCTTCTTTTGCGACCACTTCATAGCTTTTTTCCATCTGGCAGGGAGCAGGCTTTATGATAACAGCTCCTGTCCAACAAGGGACCCTTGGACTCTCCTCTAAATTAATGATGCTTTGTGAGAAATGCTGCTTGAAGCTCCCATAATGCAAATGCTCATGGGGAGAGGAATTCAAGGGAGAAAAGGATAAGGTACCACTTTCATGGCTTCCGCAGGGCATGTGGTGACAGCAGCATTTATTGTTGTGTTATGACTAAGGGGGAAAATCTCTCTGGATAACATTGGTCTAGGTTTTCATAGAGTGCAGTTTGGTAGATAACATACCTTAAGAGTGAACCATTACAGGTAATTAATCTTTCTTTCTTCTATTTGTTAAACACTGTCCGTTATAGCTTTTAAAAACGTTGAGAGACGTTTCTACTGAAGAATGAAAACTGTAAAACATTAAACAGATAATGATCTAAGGGCCAACGTTGTCATTTTGACATGGATACTCAATCCATAGGCTGTTCTGTATAGCAGCAAAACTACCATTTATGCAAATGAGGTGAAACAGCCTTTACATGAGTTGAAGGTGCAGATCAGAGGTCTTGGACTCATTTGTGATTGCATCTATATGAAAGCCTTAACATTTGAAATGAAGCCCAAATACGAACCTGTTATTTGATAACTGCACTTCACCATTGAATGTTGCTCTGTAAAGCAAGATGACAAAATATCTAAATAATGTATGTATTTCAAGATGCCTTCATTTCTGTTTTTGTAAGTGCAAAAATATATTTGTGTAATGTGTAATAAGGATTTTAATAAATGCTTGAAAATGGATTTCTTAATATGCTCATTATGTTTCTGAGCCTGCTAATTCTGTAAGGAAATGAAGAAAAAATAATGAAATTATGTTACACAGGTACTTAATTTTTTTTATCTCTGATACTACTCTGGTAATTAATGTCTGGTTTATGCAAACTAGACGATATCTCTTACTGGACACATTACTGTCAAGAAAATATTACTTGCCTTAATTATCAGTAATGAAGCAGGGATAAGCTGCTCACTTAGATATAATATATCTAATGACCTTTTCAGCTAAAGGTTATGATGAAAGGTATCAGTTTCACAAATTATGCCTCATTCAGTTTCTGGCCTTTGTCTAGATTAATGTTTGGAGGATGAGTTTTAAAGTCAGACATAAATTGTGTTTGGTGTTTAAAATTGATTTAGTGTCTTGCTTTTAGTACATCATTTTCTCTCTTATAAATTACACCAAGCCTCATTTTTATCTTCGTGTTTTATTGTGAAAGCCAGTAGTTAAGTCTAGTCTTGTCTTATTAACTACTGCTGTATATTTTGACAATAGTAACTGGCAGAGGAAAGCTTAAATAAGCATTTTAATATGGAGGAATATAATTACTTTTAAAAAGCTTTTTTTCAGTTATATTTGTTTTAAAAAGTTTTTAATCAAAGCTTTTCTTCTTAATTCTGGACATATAAACCAATTTTAAAAATATAATCTTTCCAAAGTGTTATTCTTGATTGAGTCCACGACCTAGACGTGATTCAGATTTTTTTGGCTGATTCAGCAGTGACAGCAAGAATTAATCTAACAGTTCATTTACTGAAGGGTGAAACAGCTCAGTGATGTTTAGGAAATTTTAAAATTCCAATGTACATGAGTAACTTACAGAAATAAGTTACATCTCCTCTTGTTACTAATTCTGTCGGAATTCAGTGATATTGTGGATAAGCTTCATTTAGCTTCTGCATCAGGGACACTTGGTCTTGAGCATTTGAATGAAATTTAGGGAACAGTCCAAATAAAGGATCTTTTATATCTGTACTAATGTATGAAAGGAAGGTGTAGCATGGTCACACATAGCTCGATGTTCCATATTTACCTTTCAGAAGTGCACATAATGAGTAGAATGGATCAATTTAAGCATCAACTTCTATTCCTGCCAGCATTTCAGTTGGCTCCAGAATATTCTTTTGAGCTCTCCTAAATTAGCAAACCCATAGTACTAGTTAGGATGGATGTTTCTTAGCACAGGTTTGAAATCAGCCTTTAGTCTTCTGACAAAAAAAGACGAAGTGACAGAGTCTTCAAAGCCTCCAGACTTCTAATTGCCTTGGTAGAGTGCAGCTTCTGTGTTGAGCAGGATGTAGGGACAACGGCATCTTACCTTCCTCATGGTCAAACTGTCATGCTGCTCTGTGCTCACCCTGCCTCTGTGTCTTTAATACCATGAGGGAGTCAGAAAACATTGATTTTTAACAGAACCCTGTTCAGTTTGACTTGGCAGAAATAAACCTGCCAATAATACAGGCAATTGCTCAGATCCACAGTGGGATTTTGAATAAAATAAAGCCCACAGACCTCAGGCTAAACTGCGAGGAGGGAGGACAAAGCCAATTGTTCTTTAGAAAGCCTGGGAGATATTAAATTAATTGGTGTGGCAGGAATTAATCAGCTGGTCCTGATTCTACTTGCGTCAACCTAAGAAAAGATTAAGGGCCTGATGCAGAAGGCAGCAGCCCTGTTCTTGCCATGAACGTGTTTTTTATGAGAGCTCAGTCTATCCCAGCCTGGACTGGATACTATCTGCTGCTATTTCACTGAGAATCCATTGCTCTTCAGTGTGGAGAATAGGGATATTTCCCCTTTTCGTAGTGTTCATTCCAGAGGTTTTGATAAACTGCTTTCTTTTTCACAGGAAAAAGGGAATATGATGAGTGCTCATCCAAGGAATGCATTACTCTTTTTCCATGTCATAATAGAATCTAAATGTGACTGCTTTTAAAATTGACATTTTTTATATTTATTTTAAAGATTTTAAGTGTCCACTTGGGTTTGGGGTTTTTTTTTTACTTTTTTTAATATGTCTCATTTTTCAAAAATATTTAGCCTAGTATGAGAACAACAAATTTGTGTTTGATTTTCACTTCAAACTGTTTGATACATATTTCTATAAAGACCCAACCTGCTTATTAGATACACTGAAAAGCTTCACTCTATTAGAAAAACCACCCTTTGGACCATGACATTTCTTGAAGTGATGTTAAGTAACAGTAAGTGGGACCTTAACAATGTGGTTATTAGGAAGACATCAGCAGTAAATGTAAATTAAATTTTATTCATTCTGTCAAACACTGTTTTATTGTGTTAACAAACAATGAAGAGAAGAATTAAAGTATAGCTACAACAAATTTAAATATTCTCAATTGTGTGTCAAAATGAGTTTTAGGAACTAAAAATTCATAGGAACTAAAAGAACGCTTAAATATATTCAAAACCCAAGCCAATTTTTTAGAAGAGTGTAAACAGAATGGGAAGAAGCAGATGTAGAGAAAAAAACCCAATTTATCAAGTGGAATAAAATGAAAAATTGTTGGAGACATTGGATAAAAAAAGTGGTAGCTTAATTATTAAGTAGATATATACTTAGTGAGACAGTGGGAAAATATCAAATGCATCTAATAATGTGGAATAATGGAATAAGTAAAACAAAACACTTCAAATAATATATTGAAGCCATTTCTCTAGTTCCTTCCACTTCTTCACTAATGTCTACTTCATTCAGTTGTTTTTCACATTCTTGCATCAGCTGCTCTGTGATTTTGCCTCTTCTCACCTCTTCTTAAACTGTATCACTGCCAAAATGCACAAATATATAATCAGTAAATTCAGTGATCATGGGTGGCATGAACATTCAGGGGTGAGGAACTAAACTTCCTAGTGTGTTTGTGGATCTGAAAAACTCACATGAACTCTCTCTCCCAGTCTCCATGCAGGATTCATTTTACTAGTCCTTTCTTCCCAGGTAGTTGTAATATAAATAAATATTTTGCATTTTATGTTCTGAGTTCCTCGGACTGGTGTTTCAGTAGAATATGACGTTAATTGGCTTGGACCAATTGGCTTGATGAGTTGTGTGTGTATATTCTAGTCCCTGCTGCAAAGTAAAGCCTAGTTAATTGATCTCCATTTGGATTTACAAAGCCCATTAGGCTGACTCTGAATCACTCCCTGAAAAATCCCTGCAAAACATTTTCCATTTGATTTTTGGTTAATTGAAAAACAACTCTCTTCCCCTGAGCAGTCCCATATTCCAGGTACAATTTATCTGTCTCTAACTCATGATGCCTCTGATTAAAAACAGTCAAAATATCTGGAGTTAAGGAGGGAGTGTTCACTCTGTAATCTTCCCTTCAGCATGAATTGCAGAGAAGTGGCTGGGAATTCTTGTGTGGAAGTGGCTCTTGGAGCTTTGTCAAGATGAACCTCACGGAACCTGATCAGGCACAAACACAGGCTCCAGGAAATGCTTCCTCTGCAGAGCCTTGGCTGTGCAAGTGCACACCAGAGCAGGGAAAGCCTGAAAGCCTTCACTGTGGTACAAACTCCAACATGCCAGTGCTGTCCTTGGCAGGATGGTTTCCTCCATTCCAGCCCCAGCATGGTGGCCACAGTGCAGGGTACATGGCTGACCCCAAAAACCAAATGAGAGATTCTCCAGAAAACCTGACCGTAAAGGTAAAAATCACTGTGGTTCAATCTCAGCTGGCCTCAATCTACCCCCCTGCCTGTGCACCCAGAATTAACCACAGAACTCCTGCTGATGGTGAAGTTAATTTAAATGTAAATCTATTTAATCCCAGATTTAATCCCATGTTCAAAATGTTGCACATTACATACATCCTGCTTTTATAATAACATCCTGGGAACTAGATCTATAATCTTGCTCCAGACTATTTAGTAGTCTATAGAACTACATCATTTAAAAGTTCAATATTTTACTGTTGAATAATAACTTTATGTGGCTTTTTCTTTAACTGTCACTTTTGTTTTCTTTAAAATAGAAAAAAATTGAGTGATAATAGTAACAGTATGCACCCCAAAGAAGAAAACCTGAAATTAAAATATAACTGATATTGTGAATCTCAGAGCATTTTTAATTTCATGACTACTTCGCAATAGTAAGATACTGTGAAACATTGCATTTCACTAGCTATTTTTATTGGATTTTAGCCTATATTTTACTTTAAAGCACTGTCTTGCATACTCAGATCGTTAGTTAACATATATATCGTGGTAAAGTCCGTATTTTAAAAAGTTGCTATTATAGTGACCACAGATAGGGCAAAGTCTGCTTGGTTTAATACTGGTAAGGAAAAAAGGCTAGTAATGATGAATTATGAAATTGCAAAATACATGTAAGATGAAATTTTAAAAGATGGTTAAGTAACAGAAGTGAGTTCAGTAAGGACTTTATATTCTACTTCATGTCAGAAAAAGAACCGTTGAAATATGTTTGTACTGACTGCATGTTTGAGTGGATTTCAGGATCAGTGAAGCATTGCTATAATACAGTGAAAGTAAAATCTTTAAAGTAGTTTCAAGATTTAAATGGGAAACAGCATTATTTCTAGGAAGGGATGATACAGTTTGAAATTGAATGAAAAAATACAATGTATGAGGTAAGTGATGTTAGGGGAAACTGATGGCTTTCAGAAAAAAGTTAATCTAGAACAAGGTATTGGAAACAAATTAGAGTTATGCAAATAAAGGAGCTGTATAAATGAAAATAATTTTCCAGTTAGTACAAGAAGATAATGCTGATAATTTTGTCAGATATCTTTCCATTCCTGATACTATGTTATGTACTATTACTTGAAAATATTAAAAAATATTGGGGAAAGAGATTGTTTTGGTTGCTTGTGTAAAGATTTATATTTCAGTTTAAAATAGGAATATATATATTTTATGCAGTTAAAAACAGGGATAGAAAATTTCTTCAAAAACCAGTAAAGATCTTCAGTAGAAATTTTACGTTAGTCCCTTGGCTTCATTTAGCTGTAAAAGAATTTTCTGAAAACTCTACCAGAGGGTAAAAATGTCTGATCTGCTTTAATTCCCAAGATACAAAATGTGCAACTTTTTCTTAGGCTTGTTTTCAAAAGTTAAGTAAGTTTGGGGTTTCCAGGCTCTCTTTTTCTCTCTTAATCATGTGAGGGTGAATGTCAGTCTCTTTTCCCAAGTAACAAGTGACAGGATGAGAGGAAACGGCCTCAAGTTGCACTGGGGGAATTAAATTTGATATTAGGAAAAATGTTTTCACCAGAACATTTACCAAGCATTGGAGCAGGATTTCCAAGGAAGTGGTTGAATCAGCATCCCTGGAGATATTTAAAACACAGCCGTGTGGCACTGGGGGATGTGGTTAGTGGTGGACTTGGCAGTGCTGAATTAATGGTTACACTAAGGGATCTTGAAGGTCTTTTCCAACCTTAACAATTCCAGGATTCTTTGACGATCAAGAAAAACGAAAATTTTCAATGTGTCTTTGAGATTTATTTATTGTGTTCCTTATTGTACAGGGGGATGCTAATTTGTGTTCTACTGTGCTTGTTTGCTTAATCATATCTGTTTTTATTAAACAGTGGTGGTGTCACATAAATTTGATCTGTAATCACAGGGAAGTCATAAATGCTGATATGTAGCCTGAACCAGTAAGCCAAAAAAACCCCTCTGCATTCTTTGACTCTTCATTCTCCATCCACTTTTGGAGGGACTGTGTTTGGGAAGAAGTTATGTGCAGGTCAGCAGAAGTTGCCTCCAGTGAAGAATGTGCAGCAAGTCTGCCTATTCTGTCATTTGCCACAGAGTGATGGGCTTGGCAGACCTTTGTCTGAAAACTGGTCCTTTCCATTTATCCAGCTGAATGCTTTGCACAGCATTTCATCAGCACATTGGGTATTAAACATTCTGCCAGTGTGTTTGTCCATCTAAGGATGTGAGTCTTTCTGGCTGGTGCCAACTAAGTTAACCCCTGAGGTGGCAAAAGAACTTAATTTTCCTTTCAATAATTTCCACTTAGTTTTCTGGGAAGATTCCCAGTTGGGTTTTTTTTTTATTGTTTATTTTTGTAATAGAAGATACATGAAAATACACAAAATGTGTCTGGAGTTCAAAGGAAGAGGGAGTATGGATGTAAGGAGCAGGAGTATGATGAAAGGCCATGCATCCTAAATCAGTACTCTTTAGGGATGTATCCAATTCAACTGAACGTTACTTAGCTTGTAGCAATAAAATGATCTTGTCCCAAAAATATTTCCATTCTGAATAGACATAGAGCTGAGAGAGAGATCTTACAAATGTGGAGAGAGAAAATAGTGATGAAACAGAGTTGTGCCGGAGTTAGTTTTTGCAGAGCTGGGAACTAAACCAGGAACTTCCCAGACCTATTCCCAGGTTAGACTTCCCATGTCTAATTTCTTCATAGGGAAAGAAAAGTCTTTGGTTCCTTCTGCACTCTTGTATACCTAAAGTTTCCCAACAGCAGTTGTATATTATATATTGATAGCAAAACTCTTGAAATTGCACAAGAGCCCAAAAAATTGTAACTAGGCTGAACTACTAAGCCATGATTTTGTAATTCTAAAAATGCCTGTAAAAGCAGCTCTATATTCCTTGGTGGGACTCATCCGTTAAATTAGCATCTAAAACACTTCAATTTGGCCTCAATTGAAAGTATATTTACACATGAGCTACAAAAATGATCTTTTATTTGATTTTTTCTTATGTGTTGTGTGAACAACATGGAGAAATATGTGTGGAACTGGTTTTTTAGTAAAAGAATTCCTAAATACTTTCTTCCTTCCAAAATTTTACTGTATTACTTGACACCTAAAATGAAAGTGTGCTTCACTGGTGCCATATTAATGATACCTTTATGACTACATATACTTAAAAATATAAGTTGGAAAGGGTATTGGTTAAATATTTTAAACAAGCCTTTGTAGTATCATTTGAGCAATGTCAAGTACAATTTTTATTTTAAAAGATTTGGTTGGAATTTAGTCTTCAAAAATATTAATAACAGCTTACAGCAGGTAGGCTATAAAATAACACTGTATGCTGTCTATTTAGTTTCTGGTTGAAAAAGCACAGCAGTACTTTAGTTCATTACCTTTGAAAAAAACAGTAACAAGATAATACAGCTGCCTCTGATTAAGATGTAAATTCTTTCTAATTAGAATGTAAATTCTTACATTTAAATGAAGACATCAATTGTCAGGATGCCATATGATATCTTATTCCACCTTGCCTGAATGAAGCCCTCACTGTTCATCTATGGCACTAAAATAGTTTTGCAATCCCTTTGTTCTCTGATTCTTGTAATATTCTCTCTTCATGTTCCCTTTACACATTGCTTTTGTTTGTTTTCCCCCTGCATCTGATATTGTTGTGTCTTGGGATTTTGCAGAAATTTGGAATGAAAATTGAGTTCAGTCAGTGCCAGTATTTGCTTGTGCCTCAATTACTTCTGCTGAATTTTCCTCAATGCAAATCAGGCAGGTTGCATAAAGTACTGCATGTATTTGAAATAATTAATTTTCCGTAAAATGATGGATCAAGTCCAATCAACCTTCATGAAATCCAAATAAAAGAATAGAGAATTAGAAATTAATTAACATTTTGTGTTGCTAATACTTTATTATGCAGTGTAAACTAAAATAATAAGGTTTATTTTTGAGCATAACTTTTTATTATGAACTGTTGATGATAACCTTTGACATAATTATCTTGTTAATATATATTAGTATATTAACCTAAATTTAATGTCATGGAAGTCATTGTAAATTAATAACATTTTAAAATAGAAAATAACAGGATACAGAGAGTTTAAGAATTGACACATTAATTAAATTTGCATGTAAAGCTCTTCTGCAGAGTTAAGGCAATATGTGTCTACCAGTTGATTTTAAGTTCATTGGTTGATTTCATTGTTTGATAAAACCAGCCCGTAATACTAAATCTTGTTGTCTGAGAAGAAGACAAGTTTTTTTTTTCCTAAAAGCTTGGTTTTAGTGAAATACGTGTGTAGGAGAAGTTTACATGCTTCTTAGAAACACATGCCTTCTGCTACTACTCCAAATTATTCTTCTTTTTCCCATTTATGAGCTTTATTACTTTTTAGTGTGTATTTTCTTATGGAATATTTCATGCCAATAAGATTCTCTGCTTATGAGACTTGGTCGTAGAGGTAGTGACACCATTTTGGTAAAGTGACCAAATCTTGACATAAATTGCAAGAAGTTTTTTTGATCTTTCATAATTACATATGAATGTGTGGCGCAAATAATATTCATAATGCCTTTATGCACAGGAAGTTATAATTATGACCAAATTGTCAGTAGTAATAACAGTTTATATGATGATTCCAGTTCAACTGATATGTCTCTATCAAGGTTTTATTTAACATGTTAAATTTGAGTATAGTTTCAAAAGTTCTCGTAACAATAGTTGTATTTTCTCACTGAACAGTGCTTACCATAAAGCCTTTCACTGAAACTACAGCACTGTTTTTTTGCTACTGAATTGTAGCAGAGGTAACTTTATTATCAACCACAAAGACTCTGCTTGTTCGTTAGGAGGGAGTCATAAAAAACACGATAATGTTGGAGTTTTTTAACTTGTAACAAGCAGAAAGACTCAATATGTTAGAAAAATATGACTTACTGATCACAAACATGTTATTTGCCTATGTAAGTCCTGGTTTAATATACCTAGAGTAATCTTACCAAAACAGGAAGTTGAATACAGTCTTTCAAATCTTTTTTACTCAGTACAGAGATATAGAATATTATTATAACTTCAAATTATAAGTACGAATATACCACTTCTTCCCCTTGGAACTGCAAAATAAGCACAAAAAGTGATTATTCCTGAGGAATCCCCAGTCATGTAAAGGTTCAGTCAGTGTGTACACAGGTGGCTTTGTGTCAGTGAGGAGCTATTGTGCATTAAATTATTTGTAGGATGAGGCCCTTATGACTTTTGCATATAACTCTTGCTGTGACAAAGCGTGGGGATATCTTATGCATGGTATTCAATGGTCAAGTGTTCTGAAGTATAACTTTGGGTGTTGCAAGTGATTTTGACAGTTTCAGTGACAGAAATATTAAAAAATAGAGTCTATAAGTAAAATCAAAATAGGTTGCATAATGTACTGTCCAGTGTCAATCTCAGCTCTGACATTGAAGAGAAAACTTGTGAACTACAAAACTATTTTATATGGAGAGCTCATTATGAAATTCTGGAGGACTGTGCCCTCCTCATAGCTACCTTAGAAGAAAATTTTCATAAACATGAGCCTCTACTGTTATGAAGCTTTTTTTCTCTTTATATTCCTTTTAAAAAAGATTATTGTACTAAACACTGATGCATTTTATTAAAGGGAATGACTTATCATGATCCTGAAGAGACTCAGTTATTTCAGCTGGGGCTAATCAATAGCAGCTAAACATTAAGAAATTCCCTTGTATTTGCTGTGTTGCAGGGAAAACAGATTGTTCTGAGGTATAGGGTGTTTATATTTCTCTCTGTGTGTACATATATATATAGACACATATATATGTGTCTAGGATGCTTTGGGTGCTTTATTACTATTTATACTATTCCAAACAGATAGTGGATTAGTGTCATGTTTCATAGTACATTTAATAATTCCCTTAGTGGGTGAAGAGCAAGAAACTCTGATCAGTTTAGCCTGGATTTTGAAGTGGAAGGAAGAGACTTTTCATACAAGAGACTAACATCTAAGAAACATGATATTGGTAACATAGTAATAAAAATAAATCTATATACTCAAACATTTTCATATGCAAAATGAGCTGAATGGCTGTAGAAACTGAGTGGATTCTTGCCTTTGAGGGGTTTAGTTAGAGAAATAACTGTATCATTTACAAAAATTTTCCCTCTGTTGCTTTCTTTCATCAGAATACCTTCTAGTTTCTTTACAAAACAAAGAACGTTACCAATCATCTTCATCCTTGCTTTTTTAGTATTGTAAGGTATTTCTGAATGAGAGGAGTAGCCAGTGAAAAACAGGTCCTATAAACAATCAAATTCTTCACTTTAAGGCTTTCTTTAACTGCTTGATCTGTACCCAACGCTAATCCCTTTGGTTTGGAATACCCAATAAGATGATGGTTATAAACGCAGTGATTTACTCTGTATCTTTTCCTTAAATTTATATTTTTGTGTTCTACTTTATTCTGCATTTTACTAAGATGTTTTTCTCGAGGAAAAAAAACTGTCTTCCATTCACAGTTCATTCCATTCATCAGTCTGAACTGATGAATTTTGATGAAATTTGACAATTTCTCATTCATCACAGATATTGCAAATCACATCTCCAGAGTTTCTTTGGAGTCCAAGTCTCTATTAATTCTGTTTTTGTGAAAGCAATCCAAGACCCTCCTGTTGCCTTCTGAGAGAGTCTAGTGCTCTATCAAAAAGACTGTTTAAAGTGTGAGCTTAATAAGTTTGCTGAAGTAATCTTTTTTATATCCTGCCATGGACTGGTTTCCACCTTCAGTAAGATTTAGAATTGATCTATCTTTTGTGGCTAGAGTACAGTTTGCTGATTTGTGAATTTTCTGATGAATCAAATATCAGCTGTAATTACAGTCTGCACTGAACACCTCAAGAGGATGTGTCAGCAGAGGAGGTAAATTCCATTCTGAGTCATGCTCATCTCTCACTCTCTGATGGTGTCTTTCACAGAACATCTTCCTCAGTTCTGCTGGAAACTCACATAAGTTACTGTCCTGTCTTGCTCTGAACATTTCCTCCTCATGTGAGGTTTTTAACTATTCCTAACATGGGAGGACGTAGCTGTGTAACAATAGCTGTGGAGCTAAGTTTGCCATGGTCCACTTGCCAAGGGAAAAGATCCTGTCTTTTATTTATTAATTTTTAATATATTGTATTTGTAAGGCCATCTTGTATCTTTTACATTACTCAGCAGCATCAAGGTCATCTTCAGCATTTAACACTGTATTAAATTGATGTATTGCTGCAAAAGTCCAGCAAGTTAGTTCAAATTTATATGTAAATCAAATTAGACTGATTTTTTTGTCCTCTGGTGCTATTTCATCAGCACTTAAATTGGGAAGTGTGGAAAGCAGAAGTGTTATTGCAGTCAATTTTTAGAACACAGGCTAAACTTTGGGTTGAATGTCAGCCTATCTGTAGATAATGTGATAGGTTCAGGGGGTCGTTCTGAATTTTGAAATATTTAAATACTCCATGAAAGAGTTTGACTTGTCTGCACCAAGTAACAGTGAGCCAAACTGCCAGAGTTTATTGTACTAATCATTTGTCTCTACGGTTGGTGAGGAAACAAAGACATTCTGCCATATTAATGGGGAAACATCTGCCCTTCTAAAGAGAGAAGTCTGATTAAATAAAAGAGAATAACTTATATTGTCAGGATAACTTATATTGTCAGTGTGGAGAAGGAGTGTGGAATAATTACTGGGAAATTATAGTCAGGCGTGGAGTTTCTGTGACATTTTTGGTTTTCTATTATCTGTCCAGTTTTGATCAAAATGTCAGCACAGACACAGATAAGAAGCTAAATTTAAACTCTCA
Organism: Vireo altiloquus; assembly: GCA_013396875.1. Lineage (NCBI taxonomy): Eukaryota > Metazoa > Chordata > Aves > Passeriformes > Vireonidae > Vireo > Vireo altiloquus. The sequence continues at coordinate 227,336 of VZRF01013463.1, forward strand.
GTATAAGCTAGACCTACCAAAGAGATCTGAAATACACAAAACTAAACAATTTTAAAAATCATTTAGTGTGATCTTATTATGAGCAGGATTCCCATTACAAAATGATGAATTTTTCTGCCTCTACAGTCACAAGAGGAAAACCTTTTCCTTCACATACTGTATTATGCATGACAAAATGAATTAAATGCATGTTTATGATAATTGTGTTATTCATTTTACTTAGCAGTGGAGAGGTGATGGAATGAGAAACAAATATTTTGAATTGATGTTTTCATAGAGTAAATGAAAGCAGTACTGAGTGTATGAATAAGTCATGGCAAAAACAGTTCTGACACTTATTTTGGATGTACACAGCATTATTTTGCCTAATATGTACATTAGATATGGCTTTTGCTTATATTATGCTCTGAATATGTCATCAAAAAGCCTTCTTCTGAATAAACTTGCTTAAATTATGGATGCAAGGACCCAGTGTATTTTAAAATATGCTTTAAAAAGTATAAAGAGTGCAAGTGACATTGAAACACTTTCTATGCATCAATTCATTTAATTTGCTTTATTCATTTTTAAAAGTTGAGAGATAGCTTCAAAATTGTGTATAATAATGTTCAGTATAAATCAGTAAAATAGGCAGAGGCTTTGTTTTTCATTTTGTTGGTGGTTTTTCACTCTTATCTTGGAAGAAGAAGCCACTTTAGTAATGTGGCTTCTACCAAATGTGGATATCCATCAACAATTTCCCCATCAATCAGACTGAGCCCATCAGACTGAATTATTGCTGCAAAAAAGAAGCAGCCTTATAATTGAAAGTAGGGAGTTTTCTCATTAAGTGCTGACCTGTGTGCAAATATATGCAGCCTGATTTGAAGACGGCTTTGCTAGAGAACTGCAGTACTTTGTGAACTTTAATATGAACCATGTTTTTAACAGTTTAATTGTAATAATTTAAAAGTATGCAAAGCCTGAAGATAAAAGCTTTTCTCATCAGGTTTATAATAATGTGAGTAGTTTAAGTAGTACAAATAATCAGGTGTTCAGTATTTGAAGTATATACAAAATAAATAGTTTTGTACAAGAGGATTATGGGTGGCAGGTATTGGAAATTAATCTAAAATCATAGTTCCAAGTAGTTTTTACACAGAAGGTTTTAGCATTCAGATATGCAGATGCTCAATTCCCAACATTAATTAAAAAGATGGTTGAGATCCCTGGGTGATTTGGTTTGAAAAGATAAAAAGCCAGAGAGATATCCAAAGAAGTGGTTGCATTGCAGTAGCTTTGACTATAAATCACATTTTCACACTGTAATTTGTAGTCATCCAGCTCTGGGGATGATGTTGAGAAAATAATGTCCAATTATTTTCAAGGTCCAAGTGAAAAAGATGGTTCCCTACACCTCATTCTGTCTCCCTTATCCTGTGGGGTTATAAGTTGACTTCTTGTCAGAAATGGGTGTGAGTCCTCCCACTCAGATAAGCATGAGATGAGTCCTTTTTTACAGGTATCACCTTAAATTTCTGCTTTATAGTATATGAGGCATGAAGTGTTTCTTAGATATTACATCTTCACACCAGATTTCAGAGCTCTTTATTTAAAAATTCAAATCCATTTTACTGCTCTAGCTGATAAACCTTTATTCATTCAGGAGACCTCTCACAACTGGTTTTACCCTTGACAGGAAATAATGGTATGATAAAATGACTTAAAAGCAATCTGGGCCATTAAACTTTATCCATTTCCATTAATGCACTGTAGATACATTTGTTGTTCTGTACATTTTTGGGTTGTGTTTATGGAATTAGAAGAAAAGTTTCTAGTCTTTCATTTCCACAGCAGTCTGAGATGTTTTAATTGCTTTATGGGATTTGTTCTGTTGGGGTTCTCCACTGCTCCAGCCATTTAAGCAGTCTGAGACTATTTGTCTACAATCTGACATAGAAGAAAAGCAGAGTAAAATGTCTTTTTTACTAGTTCAGAGATCAGCCAAAACAGAAAGGGGGTCGTGAAATTATTTTAGCGCAATCATTTGTTATAAATTTAGGTAAATAATTACCTATATCCCTGTTAATGTGAAAGCTCCAGAGGTACTTAATTACCAATAGCATGTTTTGTCCCTCTGTATGGGAAATACAGTATAAATATATGTGTGTATATACACTGCTGAACAAGCTTAGATAGTATTAATTATATATCCCAAATAAAATTACCTTCATAGAATTGTTTTTTGTTTTGTTTCTGGGTCAATCTTAACACAAATAGAGATGATCATGCAGATAGACATAGTCAATTTAAAAGCTGACAGAATAATTCATGCATGTATGAGTTACCATATAATATAAAAATCTTCAATGAAACTGTTTTTTATGACCCACTTATATATGCTGAATTATTGATCTCTAATAATTTTGCTGCTACATAATAAATTGCTACCATAGAAACCTCATAGTGCTCTGAAACAGCATCCTCTCAGATCTAAGCCAAAAACAGACTTTCAGTTACAAATAATTGAAGGTAATTTAATAAAAAGTTTGAGAAAAGCAGTAAAGTTCATCCATTTATTTATTCCTTTAGAGGTTTTGCTCACTGTCCATTGCAGTACTAAAGTGATGTTGAGTTACATGTTTTGCAGTGTAGCTGTCTTTGTTCTTATATTTCTTTAACATATAGAAGGCATTAATTATAGTCCAGAAGTCCAACTGAGAGCATCCCACTAGGCAGGAAAAGGGAGATGCCATTTTTGGAACTGAGCACCAGTAATCTGAGAAGTGCTAAAAGGTGTGTTTTTAGCAATCCGTTAAGTATTTTCTCACCTTCCCACATGCATTAAATTTCAGTTGTTACCTTGCTGTGGATGTCTGTTACAGTAAGCATTAAAGTTAATGATTGTTCTTGAAAATTGAGCTTTTTCCATTCATAGAAGGTATTTTTTCCTCAAAAAATTGAGGCTGGTGATGGCAGACACCTCAGGCAGAGCCACCTGAACCAAAATGCTGATCCAGAATATTTTTCACAGATGCCACAGACACTCTTCATGAATCTATATTTTGTCAACTTTTCTATTTCTTGACTATTTCTGGGACTCGTCAACATCTAATATGAAGTGTGTGATACATTTTGAAGATGAAATATTTCTTTCACTGTGTTTTAGAAGACACCCTAGGAGGAGGAAGTGGGATATTTTAAAACAGTTTTCTTGAAGTGATTTGCATCTACAAAATGTACCTAATTTCCAAGGAGTTCATCTGCCATTTATACAGATCTAAAGGAACTGGCTGTATTTACAAGTACTAAGAATCTTAAAAGCAATGAAATATGATGGCTACTTCATACTGGCATTTTTCAATATCTTTATTAGAAAAGGTGACTATCTGCTATGAACATTAGGTCATTCTAGCAGATTCTAACAGCTGAATTTTAATTTTTGACATAATTTATAGTATGTTCAGCCGCTGAAGATGCTCTAAATAGACAGTAACTATTTGAAAATCCATTAGAAAATTCACTATTTCTTTTAGGAGCATGTAATGTCCTTCTTAATATAAGCTTGCAGCTTGTCAAAAGAAAAACCAAAATAACTCTTTATATTATTTTAAAATAGCAAACTCTTAATGAATTTGCTTTGTCTCTAAAGAGACGTTGAAATACAAAAGTTCACCTCTACTTTGAATCTGCTGTGCTAATGAAAAATCAAATACACACTTTTCTTATGGTTTTCTGATTTTATGCAAATTACTCTTTACATTTACTTAAAATTGCAGGTACTTCAGGTAAACTGTGCTCCTCACTTTTGACACCTTATCTGCACAAAGCAGTCCTTTAACTTTGTATGTCAGATGTGACATGGGTTGATCCCTATAAGGACAAAGGTACAAAATAATGCAAAGTGAACTGAGGTAATCTCTCATTTCCATGGGTGTGATACAGGTGAGTGGGCATTCCCCTGTGCTTCTCATGTTTCCTTCTATTTATGCCTTCTGCTGTACATATTCTAATCATTGCTCACAGGTGCCAAACCTATTTAGATGGTCTTTCCCACACATCCAATGTGGAAATGAGATACTTGTATTTTTATTCTATTAAAATAAGTAGGAGAATGTTCAGTGGTCACTAAATCACAAAATAATTGTGATCTTTTCAACACCTCTAATAATTTTTTACAAGCCCCTCACTGTCATGTAAATAATGAAACTATTTTTTAAATAATCGTAGGTTGAAGAAGAAATGACAAAATTTGGCATTATGTCATATATTCTTACACCTAGTACACTACACCTTGTGCCTGCTCTCGTAATCACTTTTTCTTTATTTTCAAGTGTTTATGGGCAAAGAGAAGTGAGGACACACTCTTAAAGGGCCAGCAGGCTCAGAGTGGGAGTTATCATGCCCACACATACTGCTGCTGATCCTACTTCATCCCACTAACTGCTGTATTTCCATTATACGCTTGGATTCTGTTTCCCTCTTTATTACAAGGATGTTACAGTTCTTTATTCTTCACTGACAGCTGGCAACAGGTAATGCTGGCTGTTATTTTGTTCAGTCTAGTCAAGCACATTCATTTCCAAGTATAACCATGTTTTGTTTGCTGTATTTTGTTCTTGGGGTGGTTGAATGCCATCCTTGGAAAGATGTGCATTGAGCTACTATTGAATAAGTGCCTTGCCTTCGGCATTCATGAGTAAATTCTGTAGTTTTTGTTTCAAGCCTTTGACATGTCATCAAGTGTAAATCTATTCTAATGCCAAAATCCCTCTTGATGTCTGATGCCAATCAGTAGCTTTTCATCTTGAAAAAGGTAGTGAATAATTTGCCCTGTGGATATTCCACAGATACCATATATGGCAAGAAGCAAAGAGAGGGGAATCCCATACCCATTTTTTAAATTCAAATAATCATGTTCAACCAGTTTGCTTTCCTAAATACCATTGGTAGTCTGGTACATTTTCTCGCTTTCAAGTGAATATTGAATACTTGTCTAATTTGCATATTTTCGATGTGTAGAAACAATATGCTCTTTCTGTTGCAGTATTTTATTTCATGAGCAGTAGCCAACATGCTGTAATATGTGAATTATATTACATTTGTTATTTTAATAGGAAGGTCAAATCTTTTACCTCCTTCGGCTTCATTAGTGTTTCTCTGTTAAAATTTAAAAAAAAGGAGAACGAAAAGGCATTTGCTATATAGGAAGGTCAACATTTTCTTTGTGAACACAGTTTGTACCCATGATTTTGAATTTCAATGAACTGTAAGCCCTAAGAGTGTTGAATTAAAGGCATAAAACACTGTAGTTCACTCAAGAGCTCAAAAGTATGTAATTTCTTTCCTTAGAAAGGAGGCCTACTGAAAACCTAATGAATGTGTTTATATAGCTGAATGGCACTCATATAGTTTATACTCAGAAGAAAGAAGCAAGTAGAGCTTTGTATTTAACTTCTTTTCAGTTTGAAATATTACAGGATTTTAGAGTGCAGAAACTATTGTGATTACTTAATCTGACCTCCTGTGCAATACAGGTCACAGTACTTTGCACAGTAATTCCTGCAGCAGGGCAGATAAATTCTTCATCACTGGGCAACATTTTGTACTGAGTTTGATTGGTTTAAGCTGCCACCTCATCCTAAATCTCTTATTAGTAACATTAATAATAGCAATACTGTGAGGTATTTTCCGTATAATTTGTAATAATAATGTTGAATCCTACACCTAAAGTTACTCAAAATTCTTGCATGTCTTAATTAAACTCTAAGATACCCTTATTTTAAAGTGACAAGTCATGTATAAAATTTCCAGTGTAGTTAATCAGGAGTAGAATTTAAACTCATAATCTTCTGCTTTAACTAATAAATCATAAAAACACTCATTAGTTGAGTCACTAACCAGTGATGATTTTAGGCTGAAAAATCTAATCATAATTAGAGTAAGTTAATTTTGTCAGGTTTAAGAATTGCTTAAAATGACAGTGAACCCACACTGATATTTAAAGATAATTGCTATTTCAGTATTAGGGTTTAAGTTCCCGTTCGTAAATCTTGGGTCATGCTGCTTGCATTCTGCTGTGCATGTATGGACTGGCTCCATGCATTAGACATCCCAAAGAACTTTTACAACTGTGTTTATACAGGAGATCATCCATATTTTATTTAATTACGCCATTCTTTCAGGAATTAAACACAATAACTGCCCAAACCCTCAGAACTAAAAGTTTATTTTGTAAAATGTAAAAAATATTTTTTCCGAATACAATATCTGTTATCTTTGAATTAGGCAAAGATTAATTATTTATCAGGGATAGGATTTTGCTAGGTCAGGGTTAATAGCTGACCTCTTCAAAAGTGGACTCTCTAATACCCTGTGACAGTTGAACTCTAAATCTTGTATCTCATCTAAAAGAAGGACAGATAATCTGACACCTAACTACCAAAAGCAGCCAAATAGCAATATTCCATTTTCTATTCAGTTTTCTTCCTTGTGCTAAACTGGTCACCTGCTTTCAGGTAATGCCATGATACTGTCAGTGTTTGTTACAGCCTTGTGTCTATAGAGACAAACGGATTTAGCAGTGAGGCAGTGATTGCAGCATAAATGGAAAATGTTGTATGTGTCCTAAATCTGATTTCTCCTGTAATAATTCAGTGCTATAGCTTTATGGGAAGCAATGTGCAGTGTCTCTCTGCACTGAAATACTTCACCGTAATGCTATTTTTATGTTTGTAATGGTAGTCCTAATGGTATGGGACTGATGATAGGCACCCATAAATATACAAATACAACAAGCAGATGATCTTTGCTCTTTGCAGACACCTAGCAGAGAATAAATACATAACACACAGGCACAAAAAAATAGTCTACACCAAATGCCATATTAATGGCATTGTTAATGTTTTGTTGTGTTTATTGGAGGAAGAAGAACTTAAAATATAAGCTATATTAAGACAAAATCAGGAAAAAAACATGAGCACAAGAAGATGTTGGAAGTGGGACAACAGGGAGGATAACATAGGTGGGAAGTGAAAATGAGGTAGAGCCTGAGAAGGAGAGAAGGCTGGAACAAACAAGGCAGAGAAATCCTGGCCAAACTTATAGGAAGTCTTCTTGTTTGAATCTCCCTACTTTAGCTGCTTCTGCCAAGGTCTAGCTCAGTCTGGCTAATTTGTTCCCTCTTTTTTTCTCGTCTTGGATGGGATGTACACCTACGTGGGTCTAGAAAAAGTCTCTGTTTTGGCTGCTTCAGCTAAAATCCAGGCTTTTCATTCCTGATAAAGGCTTTGCAACTCTGAATATATTTGTGGGTGTGGGTAGGAAGCATTACCTCATCTCTGCTTGGTTTGCAGTCTGTAGGTGTCTCGATACCCCAAAGAATTCCATTCGGGCTCTCTACCCAAAATTGTGTCTCTCATGTCTAGTAAAAGTGAAGTGGAAGAATATCAAATGCACTGAAGACTGGACTTGTTACCCGAGGGATTTATTTTGCAATAAATCATTTATTTACTGCTGTGTTAAAATTATGGTTGAATCTTGATCAAGGCTGTACCTAACTTTCCATTCTTGTGGCAAGCTACTGAAAATATAATGGCAAGGCAAATCTGGCATGAACTGAATTCCTTCAACTTCATTTAGCCCTGTAAGTCAGGGATCTTTCATTCAGTTAATAACATGCAGAAGTGACTTTTCTGTTTAACCCGGTAAATTTTTGCATACTTGTTTTCTTTCTGAGAGAAAGGAACCTACTGCAGAAATGTTCAGCCACCTTTCCTCCGTAGTAGCTTTGGTTGGGATCTTTGCTTCCAGAAGCTTCTGTTTAGAAAGTAGATTGAACTGTAGAAGATGACTTCAGTGTAGACCTACAGCTTTTATGCTTCAGACCTCAAGCATGTCATCAGTAGTTAAAATGCTGGATGGTCTTAGCTTTATCATCCATTTCACCAAAAATCAGGGTAAGTTAAACCAGGCAGAAGTCTGGTTTTCTTTGTCTGGATTTCTGCTTATGTCTTGATGGGAGCATCCAAGAGATCTTTATGACAGCACTGCGGAAAATGGAGTTTCTGAATGCTGACTGAGTACCTTAGTTATTGGGCCATTCTCTATTGGAATAATGCACCTGATAGACTTATTGGAGAGCAACGTAGGTATGTGTGAAAAGTAAACAGGGTGATGATGACTAGGAACCAAATCACGAAAATAAATTTATTAAAATAATAAAAAGTGAAAGTGTTTGAGAGGAGCCTGAGATGTAAATAGAGAATGTAGGAAGAAAAGAATGTCCAGAAGTTATGGTTTTGCAGTGGGAAGGTAGATTGTATATAGCAGAAAGTATGTTAGGAATAAACTGTTAGATTTCCTTGGTCTGGAACATTTCTGTGACTGTTTTGCAAGGTTAAATTAAATTCTGGTTCTCACCATCATATAAAATAAATTCATAAATAAAAGTCAAGTAATTACTTTTTTAAAACCTTATTTTGATGTGATCATTAAATAGATCTACTTCCCTGAGTCCAAAGATCAGATTTGGACTCCCAAGATACAGATTCCCACTGATAGGCAGGCTTGGCTTCCCAAAAGGCTCACCTTGCAGTGCCCAGTAGCTGTGATGAAGCAGCAGTCAGTGAAACTGAGCATGGACATGCCTGAAATCTGGCTGCAAGTATTTTGTTTGGATTCTTTAGTTTTCCCTGCCCCACTGCAGGAAAAGAACATCCGCTGTGAGAGCCCACGGTCTCCAGGAACACTGTGCTGCTGCTAAAAACAATTATAGGCAATGGTTGCTGGGCAATCAGCCACCAGGTAAACTGAGATCCCTTGGCTTTCCCATACTTACCTTGATTAATGATTTAGCTAGTCATAAAATACGATGTTATTTATAGTTTAGATAGCATGCTTAATGTTTTTAAGGGGAAATAAAACTGAGTCTCATCAACCAGCCTTCCTTCTGGTTCAAATAGGCTGCAGTTAATTTTATAAATACAGTCAATTTGATATAAATCTCTAGTATATTTTAATGGCTAAACCCTTTACATTTACTATGACAAATAATAGAAAAAGTACCAAAGTTGACATAATTTTTATTTTTCACACTTTATGATTTTTTTTTTTTTAAGAGAAACAAGTTACCTTCTTGTAAGTTATTTTTTTTCCGTCCTAGTGAGGTCTGATCCAGCTTTGGTTAGCATTCATAGGCATTTTTCCATGTGCTTATAAGGATTGGCTCTGAGAGTTAAAACACTACTCAAAGAAGCCAAACTATCATGTTGTAGAAAATACTTCTCAAAATTCTTTTATTCTTTGGGTTAGTCACCTAGTATATAAATGTAATATTTTAAATAGCAAAAGATGGAGCAGATTTTTTCCAACTGAGCAGAAACATTCTCTCAAAATGAATATCAGTATGCCAAGGTAATGCCATTTGAACAAATTCCATTTGAACAAATTCCATTTGAACAGCCAAAACTATCTTTACCAAGTTCTATAAATATACTAAGAGATAGAAGAATGGCAACCACATGCATGAGACACAAATTGCCTTCAAAGTGTCCATGTAAATTTTCCCACAAAAATATGAAAGTGACATTCATTCACAATGTCAGAAGAATATTATTTTTATGCTTTGGCTCTACAGGCTTAACACATGCACTAACTTCTTTATGATTTGTTCTGTCTTAAGGCTAATTTTGGCATAATCTTTTTGTGGGGCTATATTATGTATAAAAATATAGTTTTCTTGACATAAAGCATATGTTCATAGGACCATAAAAATGCTCCTTCATTTGGGTGGCCAGGACCATTATTAATGTCTAAATGATTAGTTGAGAAAAAATGTATTTCAGAGTTAGGAAAACAGACTGAAAGTTAACCTCTTTTTAAAAATTATTCTTTCTTGTCAGAGACCAAGAATAAAGTTTAGTTAGTGCTCAGCTAAGTTTGGCTGGATGCATTTGTACCATTGCAGTGCTGCACATACACAACGCTAACAGATACGTGTGTGTATGTGGCTGTGTATATGTATACACTCTTTTATAACCTTTAGAATAAAAAGATTAGCTACTCTAAATCATTTCATTTTAGGTGTCTTGCAGCTTGCCTATCTACCTCCATAAACATGTGAGACATTTTGCAAGCACTTTTAAGACTAAGTCTTTCTTGTGAAATAATTGCAATGGAAGTGGATGATATGCAGAAGAAAAAGAAGAAAATGGGAAATAACAAAAATCAAGTAGGCAATGATTTCCATATACACCTTAATTTTTTCTCCACAGTTGAGTAGTATTTTATCACTAATAAGTTAAAAATCTCTAATGATTCATTCGTTTCATCCTATACAGAGAGCAGATATTTATTGAACATGTTAAAAACCAACGTTTACTTGCCTGATAGCTTTCATTCAAGTAGCAGTAGGTGAGTTTGAAGGTCAGTGAAGAGCAATTCCTTTTTGTCACAGATTAAATTCTGCCTTTGACTTTGCTTTGTAAAACATTGAGGACCTGAAGAAATACACATTTTAATATTATATAATGGCTCCATAATTTCATATAAGCAGTTTTTCATTTGACATTTGACATCAAAGAATCTCTCTTAATCGCCTAGGCATCAGATTCTTCTTATGGTTGAAACTTTTCACTTGCTCCATTATTAACCAATTCAGCTGGCCAAGATTGTTCCAGCTAAGAGAGTAAGTCAATAATGAAGTCAGGAGTTTCTCAGTAATCTTGTTTAATTGATTACAAAACCACATGGTATCTTCTTTAATTCTGCTTTTTAGAGGGGAAAAAAAAAAAAAAAAGAAGCAACTGTGCCTTCTTTATAAATACACTGGTCTTGGTTTGCATCAAAGGAACACCTGAATTCTTTTCTCTTTACTTCCTGGGGCATGACATCAAGAGCACTCATAAATCTATATACTTACACTGTAAAGGGGAGTGTTATTTAATAACCATTTAATGAATACTTTATTCAATTAAATTGGTCTCAGAAACAGACAACAAAACTTCTGCTGAGTTCTGTGGAGTTAAGGGTTGGGTACTTACCTCCAAGAAATTGCAGAGAAATAAAATTTCCTCTTCTGTAACTTCTGAGTCAAAACAGTGAAGCTGCAGGACCTGTTTCATGCTATCTCAGAGATTCTTGCATGCAATTTCCTAGAAGTAAGACTTGCTAGGCACCATTTGCTTCAGGAGGGTTTTCCTGGTGGCTGGAGGAGCCACCCCTCCGTCTGCTACCTGTTTAGGGATTCACAGCCTCAGGTTTCTACCTTGGTCCTTGCCACAAGCATATGAGTCTCTCAGTGTGAGTCCTTCTGTCACGGGAAGAATTTGGCCTTAATGCCACTTCCGTTGGCATCTTGCACTGAAGGTGCTTCCCAGATCGGGCAGTGGCTGCAGGCAGCAGTACCAGGAGCCTCCTCTACTCCCAACTGCCAAGTTTTTGGGGGATCTGGCCACTTGTGTAAGCCTTCAACAACTTCTCCTGCTTTTGTTTTTCAACGTACAGTTTATGATACACCAATTTAGTAAAAGAAATTTTAGCAAAAAGGGCTACAGGTTAGTTTTTAAGGTGTATTTATTTGTCACAGAGTTCAGTGTAGTAAGAACTGTATTTTCAAATAGTTTGAATTTTATTTTTACGATAACAGTTTATAAACAAAGATAAAGCATACCATAAATTAAACTCCTAAATATACAATACTTAAATTGTCTGCTTGCAGAGCTTTCATCTACTTTAATTCTTCTCAAAAATGTCTTGAAATTCCGCAAATAAAATGACATTATTTAACAATAATTAAATCATAACTAAGAAAATAATTTTAAATAATACCATTTATGTTCACAGTCTTAGAGAAATGGTATCTCAGACTGGTTGCTTACACAGAAAGCGTTTTCTGCACCCTGTAGTATCAAAAAACAACAAAAGTAATGATCTGATTTGACACTCAGGCCATAAAATAACCCGTAGCCCTGTTCTTCAAATTTCCTATTAATTGTTTGAATTATGTCCATCTTTTTTTTTTCTCATGTGTTATACTTGAAGAAAGAGCAAGTGAAACCAAGCCGTTACCTCCAGCATAAATTGGTATTATTGTTCTTGTCTGTTGTTAAATGTGACAAATTAACAACTTCCTCCTACCATTAAGGTGACTTTCGAGTAATTGCTTGGCAGAAATTGATGTGCAGGGTGAAGGCCACAAGCTGACTTTGTATCATACAGATTAGATGCTTCCTGGAAAAAGAGAGGAATATAATCTTGATTTTGTGGTTAATTTCCTGGTTTTATAAAAACCCATATTTTAATGCATGGACATGAAAAATATTAAATTTGACGAAATGATAACAAAGTAACTTTGAATAGCAACAGTGCGACAGTATTATCATTTCTGTTGTTCAGTATTTTGTTTTAGAGGGGCAGATTAGGTGTTTGTATCTACTTTTAATGACACAGATATCCTAATTTCACTGCTCTTTGTGTCATTTCCAAATCCTTCTTTTTTTGTCTCTCTTGTTAGAACAAATGAAAAAAATAACTTCATTATGTAACTTACCTACCTGGTAGACTTCATTCAGTTTGCTTGCTTTGGTTATTTGTGAAGTGGAATAATTGTGTTTTCTCTGTTCAAATTTCTGTGCAAGATCTTTCAATATAATCCTAAGAGGCTTCTTTACCTTGAAATCTGTAGAAGGTTGGTCCAGAAAACTTGAGCTGTCATTTCAGCTCCCTAAAAAAGCCCCAGAAGTAAAGGGTACATGAAGGCAGCTATTGAAAGATTCATGTCTTACAAAATAATATTAATGTGGTTGAGGGTGAGAAAGAGTGAAGAATAGTTCAGGAATTTCCATTTCATTTTCCAAAGTGTATATTCACTCTTCAGGCTAAGATACTTTGTCCTGTAGATGGAGGGTTTGTCTTCCTGACTCTTGTTTAGGCAGTAAAGAGTGACAGTCTGTCCTTTTTTGGCTGAAAGAAGCAAAAGAAGGAAAACTTGTGGATTCTTTTTCTTCTTAACATTTTCAAGTTATCTTTTTTAGCAGAAAATGTGTTTTCATGATTCAGTATCAATTTTGGTATGTCATTACATATGGAAATATACAGATATTATTTTGATGGTAGAGGCCCAGCTAAGGAGCCCATGGGACTGTGCCAGGGCATAGAGGACAAGGCTTGGAACAAAAGGTCATTGTTTGTTTATTTCAAAGAGAAGAACAACTTTCTCTCCAAAGCTTCTGTCTTTTCCTGAGCATTTGCAGAGAAGTAAACTTCTAGGACATTAATCCACAACAATCATCTTCCCAACCAGTTCTACCTCTTAAAATAAATTTTGTGTTATTTAACAAGTGCATTAGTGAGAACAGATAAATTTGCAATCCAAGTGTTTAAATATACATGAAATGCCTTAAAAATGTTTATCTGAGCTAGGGGAAAGCCATGGGTGCTCATTTCAGCTTTTTTTTATGATTGGTTCTTATTTTCCCTTTTTTGCCTCTATATGGTAGTTTCCTCTTCTTACCTAAAAGTCCAGTATCTCCAGCTATTTTTCTGTTTTCAGATGTTCTGTGAAGGTAGATTTTCTTGAAGAAGAATTCTTTGAACTCTCAGATGTCATGTTTCCTGTCACATCCTGTAGATACCTATTGATACGTCAAAATAATCCTTGAGGTCCCAACATGGCACTGACATTTCCAAGCACAACTTCTCATCTTGTAGATCTCCTTGAGTTTAGTCAGTGGCTTTCTTCTGAAATCAATGATCATTTTCATTAAGGGTCTAAAATTTAAGAACTATTCTGTGTCAGTGTCTATTTTTAAATGAGTGTTCTGTACTAAAAGTGGTAGAAGTGTAAATGAGCAGGAATTATAGCCATCACTGAGTAAGTCACTGACCTTGAAAAGGCAAAGTAAGATGAGTGTCTAATTTGAAAATTACTGTATGATTGTTTGCTGTTAATATAAATACACAACTCTTGCAGCATAATTACTGTGCTTTTCTTTTTTCCTTTCATTTCTTGTGACTTGTGTATAAGTGTAGTTTGGGAATGAGATGTTTGATCAAAATATGATATTGACTAATTTAAAATAATGAAATCTGTAGTACATTTGGGAGGGTTTTTTTGGCTAGCTAAGGAATAATTGAGTAGTTTTGCAGTGATTGGTTTCATGTGTTGTCCATAACTTAGACTTATCTCGGGTCTTTGTAAGTTCTGCTATCCTTAACACACTGGAGAAAAAGGAAATATAATGACCCAAGATAAACAAGTGAAAACTTCTCAGGTTAGAAGCTCCAGCATTTGGCAGTGCATGCCCTACTTAGCAATGTCTCACTGTGTGTGTGATAAGATTGTTTTAGGCTCCTCATGACTCACTACTCACTTTTTTAAAGCTTCAGATATTTATGTTATACCAAGAGAGAGGAAAAGTCCTACATAATTAGTTCTGTTTACTTGATTAATAATTTTATTCATATACTAAGTGAAAAGTTCTGTTTACTTTAATAATTTTACCTGTATACTGAATGAAAGTATTTTCCCTCAGATGACATAGCTAGGACAAGATACTTCCTTTTTCACGTCCAGTTCATTTAGTTTCTATTAAAAAGAATGTTGTTTTTCCAGAAGTCACTCCAACTCTTCCTTTTTTCAGTTCCTAATAAGCACTGCATAATTCTGATATCCATACCCTGACTAGCATAACTGATTTTAGTAGGTTGGAATTTCTTACCTGGACTCACCTATTTAACAAGACTTGTGCCAAGGCTTGTAAGGAAGTTCAGGTCTGGAGTGCAAAGCAGGGAGATGGGGGATGGACTGGATTTCTAATGCTTAGTTGGAAGGTTAACTTTTTAACCTGATACTCTGTATATTACCTGGCTGTTGTTTTTAAACTGGCAGGTTTTTGGCAACTCCATGGTGTTTCTGAGGCCACAGCATGTAATTGTAACAGAGAAGGAATGATTCTTTCAGAAGTAGGAACTTCTAATAAACTCAAATGAAATAAACAAGCTATTTGCTTCACTGAAACTGGGTTAGATTCCAAAGTCAAGTTCTCAGTAACTATGTGGTGCCCGTGAAAATAATCTTCTGAATTGTTTATAGTATACTGGAGTTGATATATTCTTGAATGGAGTCCAATCCTTTCAGCAAAGGTTTTTTCCTAGTATACCTTTGGGTGCAAGCTGTATTTTCCCAGAGTAATTCATCTAGCTTGTAA
Source organism: Vireo altiloquus (assembly GCA_013396875.1). NCBI lineage: Eukaryota > Metazoa > Chordata > Aves > Passeriformes > Vireonidae > Vireo > Vireo altiloquus. The sequence continues at coordinate 242,524 of VZRF01013463.1, forward strand.
TAATAAATAGCTTCATAGAACTTACAGAGCTACCTTTAAAAATATAAAATTTAGGTCTTGGCATTCCCGAAGCAGACTGTAGGATTGCAAAGAGAATACAAATATGTGCTGTAGTTCTGACAGTTTGTCTGCATTGAACTATACATGCCCATGAGGTTACACAGACCTTTAGAATCTTAGATTGGCTTAAAAAGTAGGAAATGAGTGCATCATCCAAAATGTATTGAGTGCACTATAATTGTGCACTATAATTGTGCTGTGGTTAGTTCACATTAAGTTTCAATTAGACAAGAATGTGAAAGGACCATTTAATTAGTCAATAAATATCTGTTGCTGGAAGTTGACAACCTGGAAAGTTGTCTGCTTTGGCAGCTGCTATCCCACACAAGTCCTATCAGGCAGGATGTGTCATTAGATGTTGTGCAAGACCTCACCCCAAACTGGAACACTTTAGAGTAAATGGGTTTAACTTGGATTCTCATTCTGTTGTTAACGATACGGTGGCAAGAACAGTGGAAATTTTTAATAAGGAAAAAGTAAAATTATAGAAGTCTTAAGTAACAAGCAGCCTGTGTCATCTGTGTCATATTATGTAACATATCAAACTGTCATTTTCCCCTATGTATGACGTGAGATATGCTTAAGACTTAATCACCCAAAGTAGTCAAGTAGAAATTAATTAAAAGTGTGTAATGATCTGTTTCTTAGAAATAATTAGTGTGATTAAAAATCCAACTTTAATAACACAACAGCATCAAAAAGTTTTTCATTCATTTTCCTTTTTGTTTTAATTAAAAATACTGGGTTTTAAGAGGACGTTGAGTTAGTTTAGATAATTACATTTTCCTTCTTTAAAAATGCTAGTGCCTGCCTGTTTGCCATCCTGCATGTACACAATTACAGTCATATGGAATAAAGTTGGAAACACACAACCTCTTCAGAAGCAAGGATTTTAATAATGGATCTTGGTTCTTAAATCTGTGCTTTCTCAGTTCATGAGTAGTGGGAACTCCCTTAGGTAAAATTTTAAAAAATAAGCATTGACTGTAACTGTCTTTTCCTTTTTTGGTTTCTATTTCTTGAAGAGCCACTATGGTATCTGTTTAAAGACACATGCTATAACAGTCGTGTTTAATGCTGAAATGTATTGTCATTGTGCTTTGCAGTTTTCCAGTGATAGGTTATGGTTGTGGATTTGCTTTTTGGGTTTTTCACTTGAATAGAGATGCCTTCACCTCACAGGCTTTGCATGCAATGTGTTGTACCTTTAGTAAAGGCACTTTTGGAGTGCTGATCTCTCTCTAGTGGAGATTTTTTGCCTGTGTTCCTGTATTCTTGGGTAAGCCATTGCAACTTCATGTATTGCAAGACAGGTTGGAGAGGTGCTGGTGGTGCTCAGAAGCCTGACTGCTCTGGGGATGGGTGCACTCAGCTTTAAGTGCTAGAAAATGTTCGCCTGGTTAGAGCTGCCAGGAGTGCTTGGAGTCATCAGTGAGTGACACCACAGGACATCTCTGACACCTCTGATCTTGCACCAAGTCCACCTCTTCTGGGAGAGGCCACTGCCATGGCCACAGCTCTATGGGACTCACTAGCCATTCACTCTACTCTCCCAAGAATGGTGGCTCTTACTGGCCATGGAATGGAAGGAAGAAAGGCAGCAGAGGAGGAAGAAGCAAGACTGAAACTTCTCAGAACTCTCCATTATTTATGGAGGTACTCAGATTATTAGGATTTTGAAGTTGGGAAGCACAGACATCATTCGCTGGTGTGATTTTTTTTCCCCCTGATAGATAAGGGCATGGCAGAAACTTTATGCTCTCTTCCTCATCAGACCCCCTGTGCAGAAGCTGGGGAATAGAAATGTTTTCCTTCTGTGTCTCAAGGATATTTTAAGGAGGATGTAGCATCAAGTGAGATAAGCCAGCAACACATTTATAAAGGGAGTGCTGGAGGACTGAGAGGTTAGTGAGTGAGGATGTACTGGAATGAAACTGGTACGTACAGAATTTAGCATTACAGTGAAAATAATGGAACATCCTCACTGTTCTCAGGGAAAGTGTCCTCTTAGAGCTAAAGTAACTGCTTTGAAGAATCAAGAGAAACAGATAATTAGAAACAAAAAGCTGAGGCCTAGACTAGTAGCAATGGAGTGTACCTCATGGAAGCAAAATGAGGGAGGTTGATTTCTTTTACACCTCTGAAGAAAACCTGACAAACACTGTGCACCAGCAATCAGGCAAAAACCACATCAGTTGTCAGGTGCAGAGGGAGAAAAATCATTTCCTTCATTTATTCTTGCAACTGAAATGAGGAGTTGGTTCACGAGCTTGTTTCAAGATTTCTAGTTTTCTGTTGCTATAATAAAGTCTAGTTCTTGCTTCTAATGAAATTGGCAGCCAACTTCCTCATAGAAAACACATTATCCCACAAATGAACATGGGATTAACCCACTGATAAGTAACACCGAGGTATTTCATTGGCCTTTCCTGCCCTTTGCTGAGTATGGATCAGAAGATCTGACAAAAGGAAAGGTATTCTCCTGGTAACAATCACTTCCACTCACATTACAGAAACTCAGGGAAGCAATATACCTGCTTTCCTAGCAGTAAGCTCTTTTAAAAAGGCACATGCAATTTTCCTCACAATGCTGACAATTCTAGTTGAATTAGTTAACATCCTGCCCATATTTTTTCATATCCTTGTTCTTGTGGCAGTGAGAGACATTTCTACATTTCACATGTAAATATTCCTTTGCTGTGGTCCCGACCATGTCTGACTTGTTTTACTTGATGCCTAAATGTCAGCTGAAGCTATTTGTAAGGGATCCAAATAAAAGTGTTATCCTGCTCACGTTATACAAGATTTTCCTTGTCTAGTAACCAGCATCTTTGGCAAGGATGAAGAGATATTAAATCAAATTTGGCGAGTTTTTTATTATCTCGAATTCTTTTTATTCAAAGATATTTATGTGGCTGCTACATTGAATCCTTTACATAATTTTTCCTAAATCATAATTGCCATATCCGAATTTAGCCTTTTGTGCTGTAGAATTGTTCTGTAAAGTGAGCAAACACAAAACTGTCATTTCTACCATTGTAACAACATTTACTATTCCATTTGATTTAGATATATCTATTAGCGTTTGTGTTGCAAAGTACCTGTGTTTCCTAAAAAGAAAAATTGTCACGTTCTCAATGTTTTTTGCAACCCACTTTTTCCTGTTTGGTTCTAATGTCCAGTGGGTTTGAAATTTTTATTTTTCTTTTTTTTTTTTCAATCTGGCAGCGCTGACAGTTGTTCTTTATTTATCATCCACTCCTCAGAGTTTGAGTGTATTTTATCTAGGCTACTTGATAATTGTTTAATCCAGTAAAGTAAAGCTTGAACATATTGCTAATCAATAGAGTCTCATCACTTACGGGTTAATCCGGGTTGGTGCTCGAGCTTCCCTTGCTGTAGAAAAGCCACCAGCAGAGGCAGTGCAGCAGAGAGACGAGAGCTGACAAGGATGTGCATGAACCTGACCTTCAAGTATTTCAAAGGAGTTGTTCCCTTGGATGGGAATGGTTCCGAGGTGTGCTGAGCAGACAAGGAGCTGAGCCTCTCAGCTTCACAGATTTTGTAGGTCTCTGATATAGAAGAGATTTTGTCCTACTTTGAATCAATCTTGCTTCACTTGCTCCTGATTAGAGAGTTCCTTCAGGTCATGGGCTGTTAGCAGACTCTCTCTGAGCGCATTAACACCTGCCAATGAGCCAATGTGTGGTATTGATGCTGAGCCAGCATAATTCCTGCTAAGGTCTTGACTGCTGCCTTTGCCACCTCACTAAGGAGCACTCCCAAGAGTACTTAGTCTTCTCTGCCACCTTCTTGTGACCTTGTCCCCGCTAACAAAATCCTACAAATCTTTAGAACTGAAAGCTGAGCAAAGTAAGTGGAACTTTTTAGTGCAACTGTGGAAAAGGCCTTTCTTCTTCCTTTTTTTTTTCCTGACCCAGGATCAAATTCCAATGAATTGGAACCTGAAGTATGCCAAGTACTGTTTTTCTATCCCATACTTTTAGCAATAAGGTAAAAAGAAAATCTGAATATAAGGCACTTGCCACACTACTCT
>VZRF01013463.1:256640-281640 GCA_013396875.1 Vireo altiloquus
AAATGAAATAGGATGTGCATATGGTAGATGTGATTATTTTAACATGAGTTGATAGAGCTGTGGTTTCTTATAAATCAATCACAGTTACCTGAAATGTAGAAAAATTTAGAATGCTCTTTTTAAAGGTCAAATCTTTTGTTCTTTATGACCAGTTTAAAACATGTACGCATTCCTGGGATCTAAAAATGGTGATGTAGTATCTGTGAATACAACATAACAAGAAGAAACTGAGTTCATGTCCATTATACAGAGAAATAGTTAGCTACTCTTTTTTCTCCTGAATTTGTTAAAATACTGAGCAGATTGCAACATGAGCAGGAACATATGAGATTCATGGTAAATGGTTTAAGAAGAGTTTGTGTAAGACTGAAATGCAGCTATGGGAGAATAGTTTGGCTCCATTCTCTCCATGAGATAAATATTGTCAGTTATGAGACACCATCATTATTTGTGAACCAAATTTCACAACAACCGAATGATTTCTGCCTGACACAGGTCTAGGCCAGTTGGAATGACTTTTCTGTTCCTTGCCGAGAGAGCTAATAATGTCTTCAGTGGCAAAGGGCTTATTGTTTAGTCATTGAGAACTTACATTAACTCAGAAGTTTTAGACTTTGTGGCAGTAATAACATTTTTGTATGTTTTCATAGTGATATTTTGATATGTGAGTAGTTCCAAACTACAAGTAGTTGTGTCAATATAAGTGATATGTCACTCCAGTGTACTACATATCATATAAAAAAGAATTAATTTCATCAGAATAGACATATCTGGTGATCCTCAGTTGGAGAGTTTGGCAAGAGAAGAAGCCAAAACTTGTAGTAACCTCTGTGTCCAATATTTGAGAAAGCCTTTCTCTCTAGAAAAAATTCAGTTTCATACCTGCACATCTTTGTGCTTATGTTAAGCCCAAAGGTAGAAATTACTATTGGTTGTTATAAGTGAGGCGACAATGAAAAGACATAAAATGGAAAACATAATGCAGGTGGTGGATGGTGAGCATCATGAACAAGAGGAAACAATGACAGGAACTCAGCCTTTCTGCTACAGTCTGTTCCCGTTCTGTCTTGTGGGGGCTTTATGGAATGGGGAGAGTTCAGCTTCAAAGAGAAGTAAGTAGGATGTAAAGCTCCCCAACTAAGAGTCTGCATCTTTCATTTTCCCAGCATTCCTAAAATTCTTCCCCCCACCCCCCTCTTCCCCCTAAACCAAATCCCTTCGGCTTTGGTGACTTCAGTCTTCATGGAGTTGTAGCAAATGGAAGTAGAAGGGATCTAGAGAGGTCATTAACCCATCTCCCTGCCCCAAGGCAGGGCTGCAACCATAATAGACTAATAAGCTTTTTTTTTTTTTGGTCAAAAATCCAAATGAATTGTAAAGATTTTTGGGAAGTTTGGGCTCAGTTGTTAAATCTTCGTGTAACTGTTAACAGAGTCACAAGGCTGACTTCAGTGAAATTACTTTAATATGAATCAAATTAAGAACAAACTATCACCTAATTTTTAATGAGATTCGGTGATTTTTCATCACTCATGTTATTATGTATTTTTTTGCTACAGTTATACTTCCAGTAGGTATGGAAATATAATAGTGATTTTGGAGTAATATACAGAATTACTTGGGATTTAGATTTTTGCTTATATACATATATCTGCTTATCACATTGTTGCTAAAAAATTTTGTATTCTTTATTGCTTAAAGCATTTTACAGAGTATGTGATTTTTGTAGCTTCAATTAATTTTATGAAATTGTGCTGTATCTTGAGTGTCTTCCACCTCAATTATCTCTGTATAAAAACAGTTCATACAGATACATATTTCCTCAAATCTGATAAGTAGTTTTTGAACTGTTTTTTTATCCTGTGTAGGCGTAATACTGGATTTCACTAGTTGCCTCCACAGTGCAGTGGCAGTAGATTCCTCAGAAGAATGAGTAGCTGATGTGTGTAGCTGTACAGTAATCAGTTCTTTAATGTTATCTCTGGTAGCTAACTCCTTGTTTACCCTGTCACTGAACTTAAGTTCAGTCATAGATTTTTATTTTCGGTTCCTTTCACAGCCAGTTTAAGCATGTGTACTGTTTCTATGCATTTTGTAACTTGAAGTATAAACATCAGAAGAGGCTTTTAGGAAAACTGCTGGTCAGTCCTTTTAATACTGAAGAGAAAAAAAGTCTTGGCATTGGAAAATCTGGGGGGTTTATAATATTTATTGTTCTCTAGAACAATCTCCTTGATAAAGTAAGGACACTGGCAAAAGCACTTGCTAGTATTTTTGTATAGTAGGATTTTAAAAAATAAATTGACCCCAACCAAACGTAGCAGGCCACTGGAAGTTCCTGGAATAGCTGTGATGTGGTTCTTCACATCCGAGTCTCACATGGGAGACCAGTGCCAGAAAAACATCAGGGTGTGTTTGGTCCTCTGTGCTGGGACTGGACTCACTGGTTGCTCTGTGTCCCTTCTGAGCTGTCCTTTTACATAATCTCATCTTCCACTTATGCCTTCTTTTCCCCGTTGAGAACCAATAAAGTAATTAGAAGTTTTCTTCAGGCAGAGGGAGGAGCAGGCACAAAGTATGTAATAAGTTTTGTCTAAACTGTTTTCCTTTCGTAATGCATGCCCTAAAGCTGTGTGCTTAGCTGGGTTCAGTGTAATTGTTCCTACCCTGCAAAGCCTTCCGGACTGCCCAGAACAGAGCACCACAACTCACACCATGCCCCTTCCCCAGCTATGCCGTGTTCCCTAATGTCCTTATTCCAGAGCCAGTTATTTCTTCAGCCAGTGAATGAAAATTAGAGTCTGATTCTGAAGATCCCAAGTTTAAACCTTCCTGACAGCTTCCGTGTGTGAAAATACTGTATGATCATGTAATTAAACACACTGTAATAATGCAGATACACAGTTAATTTTGCACAAAGGAAGTTTACTCCAGCATTCCCTAGTTTTTCACTGATAAACTTTACCTTTCACTGATATATTTTTAAGTTATGCCAAGGGGGTGATTATAGGATCTTATTTTCACTTGCATGTTTACTTTTGCCACATTATATGATATTTGTCTTTAAATGCTGTTGCCCTACCAGCTTGCTCTTGGCTACAGAAATTACAGGAATATTTTAGTGAAAATGTTAAGTTATTTAAAATAATTTTATGTCTAGCATTTAGGCCAGGGATGCATTTTTGCTGTCCTGTGAAAACCCAACCTGTTTGGCACACTCAGTGCATTCAGCTTGACTCTTCTGCAGGCATTTACCTGATTTTTGGACCAGGTGAGCCATTGTCTGTGCCCACACTCCAGGCTGGGGCACCGGGGCAGAGGAGGGGGCAGGAGGCAGGAATGGGAAGCAGTGCCAGCAGGGGAAAGGAGGACAGATCAAAAATGGGTGAGAAGAGGAGGAGCAGAACAAAATAGGGGATGAGCAAGGCAAGGGGTTGAGGCACTGAAGAGTGGCCTGGTGCTGAATTTAAATCTAGGCTTTAGGAACAGCAGTAGGGCATGGAAGCAAAAACAAAGGAAATACAGGACTGTCAGGGACAGGAATAAAGAGCTTGGAAGCAGAAAGCTGAGACCTGGGGACTGCAGATAACCAGAGAAGAGACATTTTTGTCATGAAAACCAGTGTTGGGATGGAAGGGCTGGACAAGGATTGGGATTGCCAATGTGAGCAAGAGCATCCTGATTCTTACCAGCCTAATAAGAGAAAGAGAGCTTGGAAGGGATGGAGGTCAGAAATAGCAGAGAAGTCTGTCCGCCAGAAAACACTTTGTTCTTAACTGGGACTTTAAATGTGGTTGTTTCTCTGTGGTCACCAAATATCTGTGAAAATGTCTGTTTTGTGGCGCTGGTGTTCCTGAAGGATCACAGCCTGTTCGTACCATCACTGACTGCCTTAGTTCAAGTGACCTCAATGTCTCTATTGGTGCCAAAAATTAAGGCCAGTTGCTTAACCTGTAAATGCCTGTGTAATGCCATGCAATGAATTTCCTGATTGTTTGTGGCTTAACATTTAGAATATTTTTAAAATACTTATTATATTTTGAAATACCTATTCAGGCTCTGTTCACAGGGAGCATGTGTGTGTCCAGTGAGTCAGATTTTAATGGCAGAATAATACTCAGGACTCAAAGTTTTCAAAGGACTCTGGTGTCGTTTGTTGTTCAGAGTACATCTGATCTAAGGATAAATGTGGTATATGCAGTGAAATGTGCTTCCCAGAGAGCCAGCAATTTGTTATAATGTTTGGAAGTTGAGATTGTAGAGGAATGGATTGTAGAGAAAAGGATTGCAGGAGGAATGGTCTCATAATTAAGACATGGAAGGATATCATGGAAGGTATGATGTGTGTCTCAGCCAATACCACTGAACTTCTGTGTGATCACGTTGCTTCAACACAGCATTTTTGTTTCTGTAGTCTTATTTTGTGTCTCTCGCTTTCTGAGTGCCTGACTTGGGGTTCTTGAAGAAATACTTGAGCACTCAGCTGCAGATGAAGTTAGCATTTGAACATGTGAAAATCTAAACATTCTGGAAAATGCTAAACATTCTGGAAAAGCAAGTCCTAAATGCCTCAGATTCTGTTTCTGAAATTAGTAGATACCTTTTGCTATGTGTTTTATGTGCCTCAATTCCCTGTCTCTAAAATGGAGGTAACTTTGGTGCCTTCTCTCACAAGAATATTAGGAAAATAACACAGTGGGTATTTGTGAAGCATTCAAGTGCTATATACTGACATGTGCTATTGAAAAGCCATTCTGGCTTCGGAACAAGGTTTGAATAGTGTACAATAAATATGTCAGAAAAGTTCAGAGTAAACAGTGACAAGAAAATAAAATACTGAATAGCCAGACACTAAATGAGCAGTGTGCATCCTCTTCACTGAAGAGGATGGGGAAGGAGAGTAAATGCCTGTAGAATGAAATTCTGTATCATAACAAATACATCTATAAAAGCCTAATTCAATCCAATCTAAGGATCTTTAATTTTTTTACTTTTTCCGTCTAAGGCTTTGCAGATTTATAAGCATTCTTTTGTCTATTTTCTGTTTAGAATATATATTAGGGAATGAACACAGTGTTGACCAAATGACTGTGTAAATGTAAAAGATCATTTTCTTTTCTGACGACACGAAGTCCAGGGTGGTGTGGCAGGGTTTTTTGCAGTTGTTCCCTGTCTGTGATATTTAGTCAGTTCCTGCATAAGATGAGTTTGCTGAGTCTTGGTTCTGTTTGCTCTTCATCACCTTGCTCAGAATCCTTTTGGCAGACTTGGCAAAGGGTCAGTAATTGCAGGAGGAAGGCAGTGTTACTACATGTTCCCTAGAGGAAGCCGCCTCTCCTGCTCCTGGTGAGGGCAGAGAGATGCCAACAGGGAGTGGGAGAAGGTTGGATTAGTTCACTTGTCTCTCCGCCTTCCACATCCTGCTTACCCTGCACCCTGCCAGCAGAGTAGTGTACACTTTTTAAGAAAGAAGATGTGATTGAAAGCTCTGCCAAGTGCTCCCCTGTACTTCCTAGCTTCTCCTTCTCCTCTGCTTTTCAGTGGTTACAGCCCTTCCCATACAATCCAAGTTGTAAGGTGGCTCTTCCCAGCAAACGTTTTGCTCAGCAGCCAAAGGAGATAGGCTCATGCCCTGTTTGTATTGTGCTGAGGCAGAAATGAGGCATCATGGGCTGCAGGCCACAGCCACAGCCAGACTTAACCTTCTCTGGAGTAAGGGGAGAGCTGTGAGTGAAGGATTCTCTACCACAGCACTGGTTTAATACGGTGAAATGTCAGAGCTGCAGAGTTACTGTGTGGTATTTACAGGGGGTGGGGGTTGATATATGATATATTCCTTCACAGGAAAAATACTGTCAATAAATACTCACCTTTTTCCTATTTCAACACTGGAGTATGGCATCTCACCCTGGACACAGGCTTTCCTACTCCTCATGCATTGCTTTATGCATTTCCTTCCCTTGGAGAAAACGACAATGCAGTTCTTCTCCCGGTGCTGCCCACAGCCAGCAGTGGTCAGTGGTAGGAAGCCCTTGGGAGCATCTCTCAAGTTACACCTGGTTGCACAGTCTCAAAACCAGCAAGGAATTCAACAGTCAGCTCATTTTAAATGCAAAGATTTCTTACGCTTTTTAATTGAGTTCTTATGATACAAAAGTTCCAAAAGTATTGAGTAAAAGGAAGCTGTGTTTACATGTGATAAAAGCAAAAATGAAGCAAAAGCTGAGAATAAGGATAGTCCACACAGCCTCATAAGACAGACAGTTTTGCAGCCACTACTCTTCCCCTGTTCCCTTCAGAAGTGTCTGCATTTTAAAGAACCACCCAGTTTAGCCTTTGCCTACTAAATATTTCAAGAAATATGCTCCTTCCATGATACCAGTTTCATAAATTATTGCACTGTGCAGAAGATGCTCAACTGTCTTATCTGACCAGCTTTCAGTGCCTCTCTGTGTCCAAAAGCAAGCCAGAAATTAAGCAAGTAAAGCCTCAGTTTTACATTAATTTTCACCTTACTTTACAAAAGTTAATGGTAATGTCATGTCTTTTCTAGATCTCCAGTGTAAAGAGGGAGGGTGGAAGTATTTTTGTCATAGTTGAAAAATAAGGTTTATTGTGCAAGGACCATGTGCCTGTGGGCAGCCATGTAACATGTCTCTGTTTCCCCATCTGCAAACTGGATTTAATGTTCCTACAACTCACTGGGGAGGGTGAGCTTTGATTAACATATATGATTGCCTTATACAAAATCAGCTACTGTCACTGCTTGGTTTTATTAGCCACTATCAATAGAATATGAAGAGGAAACATCTAGCAGAATAATGTGCAACCGGGGTGAGCCCTCTCCATCTTTTGACCATCACATAATTTATTTTCAGACTCTGTCGCCATGTGTGCATATTTAAAATAAAACTGTACTTACACTGTAGTGCTGTAGCAATCAAATAATTTGATGTAGAGGTTGACATGCCGACAAAACACTGGTTTTTAAAGGAAAAATTCCCGTAGATATAATTAAACACCTTGAGCAAATTTGTATTTTGTTTAGAAAATTTTCATAAGGAAAAAATCTATTCCAATTTACGGAATCCAATATATTGAAAACATACAAAACTGTTGCCAGGTCAGCCTAGAAGAGCATCTGGGAAGTGCTTTATTTGTGTGAGTAAACACGGATCAGTCAGGAAAAAGACTGCATTTTGAAATACGCTATGCAAAATGATTCCTGCTGCATTTATTTTTTTTTTTCTCCATGTTTTTCTCTCTCTCTCTTTCTTCCCTCTCTCTCCCCGCCTCTCTCTCCCTCTCCCTCCTGAAAATCTCCTGCCACAGCGGCTGCATTTGCCTCCAGACTTGTCAGACACAGTGAGCCGCGCGAGCAAACAGGATCTGGCAGGATCCGCCAAACTGCTGAGCTCAGGATGTGGTGCGATGGCCATCGGCAAGAAGCACCTGGACTTCTAGTGATTTCTACTTAGCAGTTTCACTCAGATTTATGTGACACTCTAATTATGAGTGTTAATGACTTATATAAATATTTTTCTTAATGATTTGACCCAGCAGTCTTTAAAAATACATGTTGTCATATGATGCCTTCCTTTACTGGGGTTTGCTGGGGTTTTTTTTTATGTTCTGGTTTCTTTGTACTAATTTTGGTCTTGTTTGGGTTTTGCTTTTTGTTAAAGCTTCTGTTATGTTGGGTCCTGCCATTGTTTTGCTCCAGTGGAAAAAGGGAGTATTTTGTTCCTTTCTTTAAGATGAAGAAAAAATTGTAATTACCCTTTCATTTCTTTTTTTTTTTTACATTGAAAATAAAGGGATACTTTTCCCAAAAGAATTTTTATATACTTGCATATAATATTTTGTATGAATAATATGTTGGATGGTTTATTGAAATAAAGAAATGGAACTAAGCAATTCATTGTCGTGTGTTATTCAAAAAGCAAACAACACACTTTTAAAAACATTGATTTCTGTAATTGAAATACCATTCTTAAATTTCAGGAAATCTCTACGTCAGTTTATTAAATATGTAATAATAAATTTAGAATATATAAGATAGTTTTTATTCTAATATACCAGTAATTGAGAACGGGGAGGGTTTAAATCAGAATATATTATAGATAATTACTTTGCCTTATGGCTTACTACATGCATTAAAATGCACTTGAATGGAATTTCCTAACCAGAGAGGAAAGAATTGATTTCCTTATGTAGTTCAAAACAGTAATCCTAAACAATTGAAGTCAGCACTATGAAATTATGTCAACAGACATAATTCAAGATTGAAATTCAAACCGACAGCTACATTAATGCTGGGAAACCAGAAGAGTGCATTTGAGCTGGGGGAAGGATATCACAGCGAGCTGGTCTAAAGCAGGGCAGAATATACAAGTAATTCAGGCTTTTGTACCCTCAGATATACAATTTGTGAACTTCTAACTGTTCTGTATGCATCCCTGTGTGTCTCTCATCAAACAAAGGAACAGTAAAGCAAAGCTGACCTGGGAATTAAAGTGGTTTGCATTCTTTCTTCTGAGGCTGACTTCCATTTTGAAAGGTAATATCTTCTTCTCTGCAGAACTTCCAAGCTACCCAGCTGTAAGATTGCATTACAGTTTCAAAATTTAGTCTTTATAATAGTGTATTACATGGCTGGAGTGAAACTGAGTCTTCAAAGAACGTGTTAATAGGATGCAATAATGGTAATATATCTTGATGGGTTTGGAACCAAGACTTGGGGAAGTGGTTTGCTTTTTTTTTTTTTCCTGCAATCCAGGTTCTACTTTATTTTTTTCTTGACAACGCTGTGTAAAACAAAGACATAGCTTTTAAAACTGTCTAACTAATATGATGAATGTCAATCACTTAAAAAACTCCACTGTAGCATAAACACATACTGTATACAGCTTTTATTCTGAATTAGAATAATTGAATCAATGACAGTGATTTGCCAGGATGTCAAATCTATCCATCATATCCTGTCACTACCAGTTTATTTTTTGTGATCAAAATCAAAAAGACTACTATTTTGTCATCAGCTATTTCATTAGTAGTAACAATCAGGTTTTTTCTTCTATATTTTTTAGATATGCCTGTTATATTTTTTATTTCTAAAGACACAAATCCTTTTTAAATCTTTTCAAAATAAAGTTTCAGAACTGAACTGTCAGTTTAGTGAAGGAAAAAGACATCTACTTTCCGATGCCAACATATTTAAAATATTATCATTGATGTCTCAAACATTTTTTCTCTTTTTGTATTATGTGTAACACTGAATGGAAGTTCTCATTAGATACATAATTGTGCCTTTTGAAAGCATGAAATAATTTAAATACTTAGGATAAAGTGATTTTTAACAAAGGTGAAGTTTTACATAGTACGTCTTTTTAATGTAAATAACACAAAACACAGTATTTCTTTGTGCAATATAAAGTCACAAAGCATATAAATTGCTGCCAACATATTTAAATAGGTCATTGACTTAACATTCAGGGGAGAAAATATCATGAAAGTCACAGTCCCATTTCTAGATAAGATATTACCTCAGAATTGTTAGTGAGCAGCCTGTGTATCCCATGTGTGTATCTGTCTATATGTGTGCCATGTGCATCTGTAGAGCTTCAGTTTCAAAAACTTCAGGAGGGTAATATTAAAGCTGACAAGTATTTCTAGTAATAAAAGGAACTCCTTCTGCAAATCTGCATTAGTTTGGTTTTTTTCTGAGTCACTAAACATGCTTCCTAAAGTAAGTGCTAAGAGAGTGCAGAGGCACAGTGTCATTTACCTAAAGCAAAGACATGGAGCAAAATTTCTCTTTTCTTCCAAAATCTCCTGTCAGTTACCACTACACGTGACAGTGACGTGGTAATCCAGCAAGCTGATAGGTGAGACAGAGCTTTGTGTGTGCTACCTGATAGTGTGTGGAGAGAGGGTAGACAGTGTCAATAATGGGTGGGGAGAGTGTAGATGAAGTGTAGATACAGTGTGGATAGAGTGTAGATACAGTGTGGATAAAGTACATATTTCATTCGTGGCACTAGCAGCAGTGTTGGCTTGGGAAGCCAGAGAAACTTTTACCTGGTGATTTTCTGTGCCTGTTCCCCATAACCACTCTGTGCCTGTCAAGCTCCTGTGCACAAAACATCCTTCTTCAATTCTGTCTTCCCTTGACTTGAAGACAAATATTTAACTAAGGGGAGCAGCTCAGGTAATTGAAGAATGGGCACAGCCTCTTTTGACAGGCTGTGGCAATGTGCTACCAGCTCCTTTTGGCATCTCCAGAGGCCCCTTGCTGGCTCGGATGGAAAGTCTGTGCCATCCTCGCTTGTGCTCAGAGGGCTCCTCTCTGCAGAGACTGCAGAATTAGAAGGTTTTGTTTATTGCAATTTTTTAAGCAGAACTTCCTACTTTTTAGCTGGCTACAAACTGAAACCGCCAAACTCAGCAGGGAAACAATAGATTCATCCCAGTGAAGACATTCCCAATTCAGCATAAGAACCTGATCTTCACAGAATTGTGACACGTAGTCAAGAAAGCAGTAATGAAATTTAAAACTTTGTGCCTTTAATATGTCAAATAAGAATTCTTTCTATAATTTCTGTTGTGTTGAGGTTTTCAAAATATAAGTATTTGGAACATGAGAAGAATATTATCATAGATAAGTCTTTTTCTCTGTTTATAAAGACATTTCAAAAGCAATTTCCAGAGTGCAGCTGAATTCAATTTTCTGTAACAGTAGCTACAAGCATCTGGAAATAGGCATTCAGCTACTCCAGGTTTGATACCTGTGGTAGTAAACAACTGGTTTAATATTTAAATTTAATATTAAGTAGTGACGCTGTTTCAAACACAGATTTTGGGAAAGTGCAAAAGCCTGAGTTACAAAAACCTTTTACTATACCAGTATTGGAAGGTGAGCTGCTAATCAAGTTTTTCTGAAACCACAAGGTTGTAACACGTCCTGTTAAAAACGTGGCTGTACTACAAGTACTAAACTCAAACACACACACTCACATGTATTAAACAGGTAGTTCTCCAGGATCATATATTAGAAATTCAGTTAAAGTGTTCTCCTTTTGCCTGTGCTGGAGAAACATCATAAGTACAGAGCACAACAGAAATAGGAAAGAAGATGCTTTTATGCCTTTAAGAGATGGTGGAAGCAAGTCCTATTCCCCATGCCACCTCTTGGGATTTTTATTTTCTCCTGTGAGCTACATGAGTGCAAGACCTGCCTACATTTCTTTTTTTTAATCACACTGAGCACATGGTGGTGCTTATTCAATAATAAATGTACCTGTGCAGAAAAAAAGAATGAAAGTGAATCCTCTTCATCTTAGGGAAAAAAAGCATCTCAAATGGTGGGGGGGAGAGAAGGAGGGAAGGAAACAACAATTCCATCACTCTTTTTTTTTTCAGATTCTAGTTATTATAAGCAAACGTGAGGCTCTTTTTCTTTTCCCAAAAAAGCAAGAGAAAAAAAACTCTGTATTTCAGCATCTGATTAGGCAGATCTTTCAGGATAGTTGGGCATCAAGCATCCCGGAGCATCTGCTGAGAACTTGGCTGCTTATTTAAATTCTGCCTTTAAACAATTTTGAAAGTTAGCAGGCACATCAACTGATTTACAGACTTCCTGTTCATATCAAAACAAAGACATCTTTTATGTTTTCAACATTTTATTGCATGAGGATTTTCTGGACCTGCAGAACTTAATCTGAAAAGTCTTTCAAAGAAGTCAGTGATAGTTTAGACCAGGAGAAACCTGCTGTGATAAGGTCCAGAGGATCTTCTACAATTTAGCAGATCTAGAGACTTTTTAACTGCATATTCCTATATATGTTTTAAAAATGTATTTTAATGTCTTCTGGCATATTGAAGATAAATATAAAATCCAAAATATAGCAAGAATTTTTTTTAAGAGTCTTTATGCTGGCAGAGTTTGAGTCTGAATGTTCATGCCCTCAGCACTTAGAGTGTCAGAGGTATTCTCTTAAAAGTCTTGAAATGGGTGAATTTTGGTGCACTTTCAGATACTTCTTTTGAAGTCAAGTTGAAGCAGATGCACTAAAGAAAGCTCTTGCTGGAATTTCAGCCGGCTAGACTTAGAGAAGAACAGAAAGGATGGATGGATTGGATTTAGATATCAAATCAAGCAGGTTTTGGTGCCTATATTTTGAGATAGTTTATTGTGTGGAGAAAGAGCTGTAACCTGTTTAAAATATATTACTTGAGTGAAACTTCAGCAGTTCTTAGAATGCATTTATTTAATGCAAACTATGTCAGAGCTTTTACTCATAGGCCAAGACTGTTTGTTCAGGGCATCATTCTTGGCCAGGAACCTGCATGATGACAAAACAAATTTGGCTTCCTGACCTGTTTTAAATCAGTAGGACAGGGATCATTCTAGCAGGGTTTGACACCAGCTCTAGCTCCACTTTCTCCAGCTCGCAGCCACAGCTGGAAACTGCAACTGCAGCACTTCATTCCTGGCCAGAGAAGTTTTGGTGCATCCATTTCCTTTCTGGGCACGTTGAACATCTCAATGGATCAAGCAGATGAACTGGTCAGACACAAGGGTATCTCTGCTATCCATCTGTTTAATGAAACTCCTGCCAGCAGCATGGCCTTGCACTTGGAAAAGGTGAACTGATTACAGAAACACAGGATGGGTCAGGCTGGAAAGGACCACAGGGAGTCATCTGGTCCAACCTCCCTGCTCAAGCAAGGCCATCCCAGAGCACACAGCACTGGATTGTGGCCAGATGGTTCTGGAATGTCTCCAGTGAGGGAGACTCTGCAGCCTTTCTGGGCAGCCTATTCCAGTGCTTTGTCACCTATGCAGGAGAGAGGTTCTTCCTCATGTTCAGGTGGAGTTTCCTATGCATCAGTTTCTCCCCATTGCCTCACATGCTATTGCTTGGCACCATGGAAAAGAGCCTGGTCCATGCTCTGACCCCTCCCTGCAGACACTGACAGACATTGATAAGATCCTCTCTCAGACATCTCTTCTGGAGGCTGAACAGGCCCAGCTCCCCCAGTCCATCCTCATAAGAGATGCTCCAGTCCCTTTATCATTATTTTTACCTTCCACCAGACCCACTCCAGGAGCTCTGTGTCTCTCTTGTCCTGAGGAGCCCAGGGCTGGACACGGCACTAACGAATAGAACAACTCAGCCAAGACCAGATAGGGAGGGACAGAGATAGGAAAGCATTTGGAAAAATTCTCCAGCATGATGAAATTTCCATTTATGGTGCTTCCCAGCCTATGTCCACAGTAGTTCAGCAGTCTGGAAAGTTACTTGAGTGAGAAGGATTTTGACAGCACAAGAAGGATTTTGACGGCTGGTGGAGACAGTGGAGTAGTAAGTCCATCTGTGTGGGAGTCTTCCCAGGAGCTACCTCAAAACCAGGGGGTTCATCCCAACTTCCCAAGGTTCATGGTTGAGGAGCTTCAAACATCATTACCGATGCGTCAGCTTCAGACAAGCAAATAGAACTTGTCCCAAAAAACAGAGGAAAGAGGATGGAAGCAGAGGCAGAGTGGAGGGAGCCAAAATTACTTCAGGGGGGTTATTTTGAAGTCCTTGATGGTGGAAGTCTCAATGAAGCTTTAAATATATCCTAGCCCAAACAGGTGTAAACCAGCAGCAGTTCACACGAAACAATTGAATCATAACTCAGAAAATCATCAGAACCAACAACAACTTATTTTAAATAAGACCCAACAAAAACTAAGTTTAAATAAGAATCTAAGGGTTTGGATACGTACTTTGCAAAGTAACAGTGTTGACTTAAATTCAGAGAAATCAAAGTGGACAACTTGCTTCTTTAAAAGCAAAAAAAAAATCTATAAAATTTAAATGACAGGATTTTTACTTAATCCGGTCTGACAGGGGGAGTTTTAAAAATAAATAAACCCTCCCCTGCAGTATTTGAAACACAAAGCTGCAACATATACAGAGTGAGCATGAATCCAGCTTTGTCAAGTAAAATCTAAAGGGTAAAACATAAACAGTTACAGAGAGAAATATTGATTTTCTTCACTCATTATAAATTAACATATTTATTGTAACAAGGTGAACATGTTTATCTGCTGCATGCAGTTCCATGTAAATCCCTTCTGTTGCCATGTAGGTAATTTCTATGGAATAACTGTTCATAAACTTCTCAAAATCCATTGGTGTAGGCCTGACCTGAAGGAGGTTATCTGTGAATCTACAAACTTCTCTGGGGCAGCTGGAAAAGCTTGTATGTCCCAGGAGGGGAAGAGCTGCAATTTGCAACCCTCACCAATTTTAGCTTCCAGAGTGTACGTGAGGTCTGTCAGGTGCCTGGAGGCAATTGCAACCTCTGCTGGAGGATTCCATGCGACTTACAGCTCCTGTCAGGTACCTGAAGGTAACAAGGATCCTCCTGGGTCACTCACAAAACCTCTGCTCACCATCTGACCCACCTGCAATTCAATGTAGGAGGTGAGGCTCCAGCACCAGAGACCTCTCTACCAGCCCAGCAAAAACAGTATCATGTATCACTGCAGGGGCAAAGGAGCTGCAGCCCACAGCCCAGCAGCATCAAACACACATTTTCAAAATCATGATATTCTCACCAGGTGTATAACCAGGAAGGGGAAAGGGAACAGTACAGAAGGCCCTGAAATTCTCAGTGTGCTAAAACATAGTCATCAGGGGTTCATAGCAAAACTTGAAGGAAAGCAGGTTTCTTGGAGACTTTTCTCCAAAGGGCCACCTTCCAAAGAAACAACAGGGGTCCTGGCAGCCAGAGGTTTCATGGAAATCTACAACACATCAGCAGTACGTATTAACAGACTGATCAAGTGCTTTCATTGCTTTGAGGTTTCATTTCTGCAGACCCTATGAAAACACCTTCATCTTCCACATGATTGCTTTTGCAAACTATCTTAGGATAGGGAACCATCCGGGGTAAGCTACCCTAACTGTCTGCTGATACACTGGGGTTTTCTTTCTTCACAGCTAAGAGAATGTTGGGGGAGGAATTAATTTAAGATACATTCTAAAGCAAGAACTTGCCAACTTGGCTCCTATCCAAACTGTACTATCTTTACTACTGTGCATTTCATGGAGGTTCCTCCCGCCTCTGCTATTTTCTCAAAGAAAATCTAAACAGTAACGTATGTGAGAGACTTCCCTAACACCGTTCTCCAGCATTAATCCAAAAGGAGCTGTACTCCATGCTTTGTTTTCCACTCAAAGAGGAGGAACACATCTTCTGGCTCTACCACTCTGAGCCAGGCTTTAGGGGTTCCTGCACTCTTCAGCCAGAGAAATGCTCCCATGTGGGAGTCCTTGTCCGTGGCAAGACATGGAAATACGCCCTCCCTGAACGAGACCAAACAGGTATCACAGACTCCACTCTGGCACCCATAATTCACACGCCTGTTTCTAATTGGGGAGGAGGGTTGTTTCGGGTGTCTGCAGGTGCCAATCACACTTCTGATTAAAAACAGGACTGCAGGAGCTCATTAAGCAAGCAGGTGTCTTGTCAAAGAAGAGTTATTTTAAAAGAAGATCCTACACCATCCCCAGAGCAGAGGAGGCTTATCAGCTGCATGTGGCACAGTGCTCAACTGCTTAAACTGAGGACAAGAGCAAACAGAAATGGACTGGAAAAAAAAATCAAAAGAATCATACGTTTTCAGTTTTTGTAGTGCTGTTTTTGCCATGGAAAAGTAGAACAAATTTAAACCTTAGCATAACTCTACACACATATTACCCGTAGAAAGGGAGATAATATATTTTAGTCAGTAATACCAGAAAAAATCAATTAAAAAAAAAAAAAAAGCCCGATACCTTTGGCCATTCAAAGTGAATTAAATGGGATTTCCAACGGCTGGAAAGCCTGGGGGAGGCAATGTGTTATCAGTCCCAGGTCGTTGTCTGTTACTGTAATCTTGCCCCCACAGATAAATCCCATGTTAGGCTTCCTAAAGTGAACCTGTGGGGGCATTTGCTCACTTTATAAATAAAAAGCCTACCTAAAAAGAGGGGAAGTCCCCTTTCAGAGCTCCAGCTTGAGTGAGAAAGCAGCTCTCCCTGCCTCCTGCAGCAGGACACATGCTGGCTCGTGCTTACCTTTTAAAAACAATTAAAGCCGGTATGTGCTCAGTGCGAGGCAGCTCCAACACGTGTGGCACCCATGCATGTCTGCTTCGCCATCAGCATGTATGGCTCATCATCTGTCTGCTCTGAACAATAACTGTTAGGTTAGCAGCCTTTTCACTTGTAAATGTAAATATTGTATCTAGAACACAATATTTGAAACACAAAATACAGTGTTATTAAGACAGCACTCACACATCAATTCTTGTGTGACTATAATTTGTGAAATGCCTTAGGAGGGGCTTATAAATAAAGTATAAGGTGTTATTATGAAATACATTTTAACCAAATGCACAGAAATGTCTCGTTCCTATTGAAATCAATAGCAAAACTCCCACTAATTTCAGTGGTAAAAAGAGGAGACCCTTGGAAATTGCTGTGTTATGCTGAGCAAATACATCACAGCAGATTTCAGCCTTCACTAGTAATACTGCTCTGCAAGAAAAAAGGGGGTGAAAATGGGTATTAGAGGCTGTTCAGAGCACGCTGAAGATTTTCGTTCCCCTCTCCTGCTGCTGGTTGCGGTGCCTGGTGAGGCAGCACGTCCCCGCACAGCCACGCACCACCCCTTGCCCGCTCACAGCGATGCTCCCAGGCCGCTCGGGCGCTGCGCCTGCTGCGGGGCCTCGCCTGGCCCCCGGCTAGGGCCCGGAATCCGGCACTGGGGCTGGGGCGTGGGACTCCCAGCTCCCTCGGCCCCCACCCACCCGGGGAGATGCCCCTTGGCTGGGCTGGGGCCGCGACGTGCAGGGCAAGGCTGCCCGAGACCCGCAGAGCCCCCGGCGCGCACGGCAGCGCTCAGGGCACCGACTGCCCCGGCTTCTTCCCGATGTGCAGCCAGCCAGGGACTTTTCCCCGCCGACCTCCTTCCATAGGGCACGATAAGGAGCCAGTGAGCCAGAAATGTCTCCTCTCCGCCACGGCCAGCCAGCCTGTCACTGAAATGATCTCAAGGTCCATCCGCGCACGCACGGCTTTGTCGCATGGCTGCGGAGGCGCGGGGGCAAAACCCCCGGCACAGCCTGCCAGAGAAGGGCTTCGGATGGGCTGGCGACAGCACGACGGAGGCCACCGGCGGCTGGACCACGGGCGGTGGAGCTGCAAGGCCGGGAAAAGCCAGGAAGGGCAGGGAAGAGCTACGGGGAGCTGCCTCTGCCCGCGCATCGGCACCTGCAGAAACAGCAACCAGTGCACAAAAGTTGTCGGGGGAGGAAGGGATGGGAAGCTCTTTTCCATTCCTCGTTGACCAGAAGTTGGCATTTCAGTAACAAACTACATCAGTAGGTATAAACACGATAATTAGGTATAGAAGTGCTTGGTTTGTACCTCTAAGTAATTGTCCTTGGAATCAATTTAGCTATGTGAGAAGGGACCTGCCTATCGTGGTGTTTAATGCAATCTATCCCTCTCTTGTAAATACATAACGTGCAGGTCTGATAAAAATATATACTAAAAAAATTAACAACTGATGTTTCCTAAATAATTGTGACTTCCCGGTAATTAAAACTACATTATGCTGGCTTAAAGTATATTAAGCAAATATACTCAAAACTGACCAGTATCAATTAAAAAGAAACCTAAGCTCATTTTTGCTTGCTTCAGGCTCTTCACTTTAATAACTATCATCTCATGCTTTGAGCGAAGCTGCTCCTTTTCCCTAAAGGATTCAGAGTTTGTGTGCATTTAATCTCATCTGCAGCATTGCAACTACCTCAGCAGCACAGCCCTGCTACCCCAAGTCTCCAGTGAAGTTCTATCTGCAGTGACAAATACGCCAAAAGGAAAACATAACCAGCCTAGATGGTATCTTTGCTTTACAAAGGCTGCTTGTGATGCCTGTGCTTTGACTCAAAACTCCCTGCACATTGGCTTTTTAATCATGAGATCCCTTTTTCAGCACAGCATCGAGAGTAACAACTGCAGCACAATGAGCCAGCTTCATAGATATGGGAATGTTTAGATTTCCCTGCCAGTGACTAAAGGCCTTTAGCTTTCACTAGCCAGTCCCAGCTCGCATTGTTGTCGCCTGTTGATTTGTCTTCTCTCATTATTCCTTGACATGCAGCTCTCCACCCACGCCCACACTAACAACCCTCACACAAAGCGCATTGAGGTATTAACCAGGTTACAAGTTCAATGGAAAATTACACTAAGATTGTGCTGTGTGGCAATATAAAGGGATGGCATTCACTCTCCCAAAGAGCCTGTTAAAAACACAGCTGGGTTGTTTTTTCCCTTTTAAGCATCCTAACAAAAACAATTTTTCCAAGTCAGGGATGTGTATCTGCGTGCATGTGTGTCCATACGTACTTTAGGTACAATGGCAGCAGACAGACACGGGCGTGCATCGTGCAAACTCCCCTCTGCAAATTCTGCTGGATTCTGGAGTTCGTTTAGAGCATCCCCAGAAACCTGAGCTAAATAAACAACCTCCTCCTGCTCTCAGCTGCAATTAGATACGTGACCCTATCTTCTTTTTGTTAGCCCAAATTACAGGCTGGTGGAAGGGATGAAAGTCTATAAAAACATTTCTTAAGAACCCCTCCTTACTGAAAACTGAAAATAAAATCAAAATAAAACTTAATGAGATTAACCTAACACAGTAACAAAATTTGCAACACCACACTATAAGGTTAAAAAGAAAATAGTATAATAAAGGAAATACAAAGGCTTTGGCATGGTTTTTACAATCAACAATGGTTAATCTTGATATGTAGTTGTGAACAACTTCAAAACACTTAAGTTTAAAACTCTTGCAAGCACTTTTAATTGATTAGGAATGAATTCTAGATGCACAAAGATGATTGGACTGTGAACAGTAGTACAACTATATCTAAGAACAATTAACTCTTGCCGACCAAAAAGAAACGTATGATGCATGAAAATGTGTATAAAACATCTATAGAATATTCTTGTCAAATATAAATGAAATTAACTTTATTATAGAAATCATTCTGGGAGATTTCTAGGGAAGACAAATACTTACATTTCGACATAAAACAAATTGGATTATATCGAAGACACAATCTACCTTTTATCTATCAAACTCTTTTCTTCATCGAAGCTCTCTCTTAACCCCTGTTTGCACATAGCTTCAGCCGTTAACAACCTTTGGAAATACCAACAGATATTTTTCTTACATAAATCTAGTGCGTATTGTTCCAGGTTTAATTATATGCAATGGAATGATACAAACTTGGAACATCAATCCATAATCTATGAACAGATTGGTAGAAGTATTCGATATATCTTGATAAAACTCTTAAATTCGTGGCAAAGCTTGTTGATCATGGCTTCTTTTTTTTTTTTTCCTTTTCTTTTTTTTAAACAACTTCATGACCAACACAGATCAAACATCCATCCAGTCTACATTGTTCTTTTTTTTTTTTTCATTATAACATACAAATGCCCATTTACAAATAATACACCAAAATGAATAAAAGTTTGGATACCAAAATGAAGATTTGTTCCAACTGATATAATGCCTTCAGTGTACAAAGGTCCATGTGAAAGTCTTTTCCATGTGTTACAGCATAGGGCACAGTTGCAGTACAGAAGTACTCTGAGAGCCATTCTTCCTTTATAAAATACTGCTGAACATCCAACTGTTGTCCATATAGTCATTTACGGAATTAACACATGTTTTACTGTAATCTTGGCCAGTATTGAGACATATCAGGTTCACTGCCAGGAACTTGAACTGGAACTGACACTCCAGGGGAAATGAGACCTGAAAATTGAGAGGGAAAATGGATATTTTAGTTTTTTCTATACATAGCACAATTTGTGCTTTACAGCTTCACAGATTTGAGCTTGTATTCCAGTAAACATTAAATCTCACCATCTACCAGCTTGTGGAATCAGGGGTTGGAGGGTGTATATATTTTAAAAACTATGCACATCTCACTGATTGTTGTTATAAATAAACTGTCATGCTTTGAGATCAACGCCAGAGCCTCAGCTCATTTTTATCAGTTGAGAATTCGGCCCAAAATACACTGAACAGTTCTATTCTTTTGAAGAGTGTCTGGTTTGCTCCTGTTTATGCTGACACTTCCCCTTTTTACCCTGATTTGCCCTTTTTATGCATGGGCTAATATTTCTACTGGTTCCCTGCCTCTTGCATAACTTCAAGTCTTTAGCAATAAATGACACCTGACAAAGACACGATAAAAATGTGCCCAGTCCTGCAAACACTTTCACATATACTTAACCTCACCAGTGTGGATATCTCTGCTGAAATTTAATGCTGAAATAAATGCTAATTCAGAATTTAATTATATAGGGAAGATTTTGAGGGATGGGGGCTCACTAAAGAGCTTGACTCTGTCCTGCTATTTCAACATCACCTCTGTTAATCATCTTTCTTTCCATCTAGCCCTCTTAGCATCTTAAAAATCAGAGTTTTTGCTCTAGTTTGTAAGGTTTTATATTTTCATCTTCTGTCTGGTATGGCAGCGACAGAGAGACCTCCCCCTGTGATGGGGAGAGACTTCTCACAGCAAATACATGTGAAAAGCCTGATGGCTGGAGCGAGGAAGCCGCGTTGGCAGGAAGGCTGGGGGAGCATGGGGTCACTCACCTGTGGAAGTGGTGCCAGAGGTGCCCATGGGCTGGCTGTTCATGTGTGTCTGCATGTGAGGAGGGGTGTATGTATCATAGCTCCGTCCATTCACCGATGGACTGGTGGGCAGCATGCAAGAGTAGGAGGAGGTCTGGCTGGGTACTGGGGGCTGTGGGAGCAAAGGACAAAAAGTGTTGAGTGTCACTGGAGGTAAAGACAGCATCACTCTCTTCGGCATGGATGTGCCAGCCCTCAGAAGGAGCGTGTGGCAGCAAAAATGAGCTTCAAGTTTCAAATTCAGGGATCCCAGTGTAAAGACCTATTTAGGAGCCCAACCGAGCAACCCCTTCATGGAGGCTTTTGGTCTGAAAACCAACATGGATGGTCACTGGTGCTTTTTCAGACATGCTTGGCAAGCAGATCCCTACATCTAGATGCTGATGGAATTGCTATATCCCTAAGCCTGAGTGCTGCCCTCATTTATACTCATGTGAAAGGAAAATGTCTCATACCATTTGCAGCCAGAGACAGGGCCAGCATCTTATCTTGCACTCGGTGCTGTAACTAAAATTACTCCACTGAGGCACACAGGCTGGTCCTGTGTCTGCCAGCCTGGGGCACATGCACACAGACCATGTGTGGGTTCAGGGTGACCAAGGCTCTGAAGAGGGATCCCCAAACCCATACATACATGCGCTTTGGTACCCCTCAGAGCCACAGTCACCCCAAACCCATGCCAGCAACATCTCAGAATAGACATCTCTATTTACCTCAACTCCAACCCCTAAAACCCGATTTGCCAGGAGGAACAGCTGGGCGCAGGGGCTAAGGGATGGCACAATACCAGGGAGGGACCAAGCAGGGGCTTCTCCAGCTTCAGGCTGCTGGGTGAGTGGGAACCAGTGCAGCCTTGACCCAGGGAGGCAGCGAGGGGGCAGGAAGCAGGATGAGTAATTCCCACTCGGAACGCACGAGACGCGACACGCCTGCACATATTTCCTGTCTGCACATCCCTGACACACGCCATGTCCAGCAATGCTGACAGCCTCACTTGCTGAGCACACACACTGTGCTTTGGGAGAACCAGCAACTGTCCATGCATCCATAGGGAGATGCCAATGTCTTGGCTGCCCAGTCTCCCTTTCCTACACTGCATGGCTACCCTGCCACAGTGACCATGCAGGCAGCGTTTTCCAGAGCTGCTCACACGAGCCCTGTCCCTGCCCAGGTGCCCAGTGGTGAATCAGGGGCCTCCTGCTTTCCCAAGGGTCCCCTCCTGCATCAGCCTTTTGATCTTTTGTCATCTGCTCCCAGCCCGCTGCCGGGAACGGCACCGCCAGCCTCCAACGTCACGAAACAGCAACCTAGCCAACATCATTTCTTTCCATAGACTTGCAAGACTCTAACTTTATTTGGTTAATTTTGGTTCAGCAATTAGTAACATCGTAATTGCCGCAGCGAAGGAGTCAGGCTCTCTAATCTGCTCGCCTGTCTCTAGCAGTGGTCAATGCTGTGTGCCTCAGACAAAGCTGTAAAACTCCCGTAATTGGCCAGAACCTTCCTAGGCCAACCCCACCATTAAAAAAGGAGGAATTTTGCATCTGAAAGGTCTATAGAAACAGACCCCAAAGGAATAGATTTCTTCCTAACCCAGCTGGTGATCAGCTAATGCTTTCAGGCATGAGGATTGACAGCTCTTGCAATTCTGGCTTAGCTGGCATAACCACTGATGCTAATCACATCCTTCCCTCTCTCAGGTGTTCCTAATGTGCCGCTGCCACGTTACCTACGCCCAGAAGGTCGGATCCCTCCAGCAGCTTATTCAGGCAGCAATTTCCACAATATGGCATCAGTGAGTTCCAGAGGTTAACCACATTTTTTTCCAAACAGCTTTTTTTATCCCAGATTTGTTGCCTTGCAAATTTGAGGACTTTCCTCTTTTAAAATCTGGGAAAAATGCTTGTTGAGCACCACATCTTTCAGTGCCCTTTCCCTTCTCCCAAATAGGTCATCTTTCCAGATGCCAAGGAAGCCTTTGAGTGCCTTTTTCCCTGCAGTATGGTTTGGGTTGGCAATCCCTCATGGCCCAGAAGAGGGGCTCCCACCCACACTCCCACACACCCCAGGGGCAGCTGAGTCTCGAGGGAGCACTGGACTTACTTGCATAGGCAGGTTGTTGGCCATGGTGAAGCTGGGCATGGGCGGCAGCGCGCTGTACGTGTTTGTGAGCGCCGTGTCCGTCCTGCCCAACATGGAACCTGATGTGAAAGAGGAAACTATAATAGAATAGACAGATAGATGGACACATTAGTTTAACCACAGTTACAACTGGCAACACAGTCTCAGACTCTCATTTTCCCCGGAGGATGGATAGACGTGAGCGGGTTCGTGGCATTACCGGGGGTGGTTGGTTGTGGGATCGGCTGGTAAACGCTTGTGCTGAAACTACTACTGATGGGAATGTGGCTGGGAGTGTTGCTGGCTTGTCTTCGCTGGTTCCTCAGCTTCTCTTCCCTTCTCCATTTGGCCCTTCTGTTGGAAAACCACACCTGGAAATACAGCATTTGAGAGACATGAGTGACCTTACAAGGACTAGAGGCACTCCTAGGGCCTCCCCCACATAGCTCAAGGTCATGGCTTGCAGTGGAGCAAAGCAGTGGGTGAAAGCAAAGCCAGCTGCTGCTATTTTCATGAAAGAGGGACATGGGCAAATACCTGACCATAAATATGGGTTGCCCTGTGCTTTGAGAAGCCAAGAGTAATAAAATCAGGATAGTAATAGTAAAAATAATAATAGTTATAATTGCAGAGCAGATCACTACCTGTATCCTTGCTTCAGGCAGGTCTATTTTAGCAGCTAGTCTCTCTCTTGCAAACACATCGGGATAGTGGGTCCTCTCAAATTCTGCAGAAGGAAATATTCTTGTATTAGTTGCAGACTTAATGTGGCTGACTGTAAAATCAAAGTTGTTCCTGCACTGCCTGTGCTCAAAATGCTTTTAAGAAACATCACTGTTAAGGCAAAGCTGAGCTTTCTGTCTGTGTGTTGGGAAGGAGGACGCCTTGCCTGCTGGGGAGTATTGCCATGGGGATGGGCAGGCTTGGGTGCAATGCTGCATCTTTCAAGAAGCAGTGAGGGCTCTGCCTCCACTGAGGGGGGTCCCCAAGGCAGCTCTGACCCTGTCACCACGAAGCGAAATGGCACATTGCTAAATAACAACGCAAAATAAGAACAAAGCTCCGCAGCAGGTCAGAGGCGAGGTGCGCCCAGGCCAGTCAGGAAAAAGGGCACCTGCTCCCAGCCCCAGGCAGCGGCAGCACTGGGGATGAGGAGCGTGTGTGGGGGCAGGCATGGAGGACTCTGCCAGCCCCCTGCCTGCCCTCGCCTCCCCAGCAATGCAGCCTGGCCAGGGATGAAGCCCAGGGGACATGAGGAGAGTTATCCCCCAGAGAGCAGCCCGGGGTGCCGCATTGGTGTTTCGGTATGATCTGTGCCCTGCATGCTTTGCCTTTGAAAACCATTTTAACAGCTTTTCAGGGCATACCACAGCCACCAATGAATATTAGGAGCTCTGTGACTAAAAGAGCATGGAGGGATCCAGAGTTTAAATATATACAAATATGTAAGGCACAGGAATGTTGTGCTTACTCTCAGCTGTTAATGTAGTCAGGGCACATTTTGCTTTTCTCTCCTGCTTCAGCCATAGGAAAATGTCACTCACCTTTCTCAAGGGCTTCGATTTGCTCTTGGGTAAAGGATGTCCTATTTCTCTGCAGCTTTCTTTTCAGCTGGAGTCTCATTTGGGCCTCATCTGAATCTTCTCCGTTAGAGCTGATGGAGTTAGTGTTTTCCCCTCCTCCCTCCTGTTGCGGACAGCCATCTGTGGAACCAAGAGTCGGAAAGTGAAGTGCAGGTACCCTTGTTTTAAGATCCCTATCAGGGAAATAACGCAATTGGAAACAAGTTCAGCCATGTTTTCTGACACCCTCCCTTAAAAATGGCTCAGATATCAAAGCAACACAGCGCTAATGACACGGGTAACACAGAAACATTTCAGTTTCCAGCCTTATCATAAACATCGGAAATGAGGAATTATGATCACCTGGTCTTAATTTCATTTTGTTTTCCCTCTGGAATAAAACCTGCATAAAAATACTTTCCCCTGAAAGTGATTCTTTCCATGAATCCCTGCTGGAGTGCCATGGCAGTCTCCTCTGTCTGCTGCATTTATTTACCTATTGCTATATTTAAAATAGTGATGTTCAGTATTTCAGATTATCTATAATCAGTAAT
>VZRF01013463.1:307569-337698 GCA_013396875.1 Vireo altiloquus
CCTCCGCGCCCGGCCGCACCCGCGCAGCGCGCCCAGCGCGGGGTCCCGGCTGAGGGCTGCGGGCCGGGCCGGGCAGCGCTCCCCGCCTCCGCAGGCCGAAGGGTCTGCAGGGATCCCCCAGGGAACGAGGAGGAGGCGTTCCCCGCGGGACCCCCAGGAGGGACAGGGGCCGGGACCTACACCCCGCACCAGCCCCTCTCCCCCGGGGGCCACCCCGTCCCTCGGCTCTCCGTGGCCACTCGTGACCCGGCTTTCCCCAGAGGGGCCGTGTGTCCCAGCGGGAAAAATGCTGAGGTCCTGCCCAAGTGGGAAACGTCCCCTGCGGGATGAGAGCGGGTGAAGAGGCACGGCACACGGGGCACATCATGGCACAAGGACTTGAGTTTGAGCTGGGTTTTCCAGGGTGCCCAAAGAGGAAGCGTGACCTGCTGGGCTTGATGGGACAGCGTTCAGATTTGGGCCATCTTGTCTCCGCCAGGTCATCACTGGGCAAAGAAAGAGGGAGATGGAAGCAGGTTCACCTGGGCACGGACCCAAACCTCCCGCTCCTATCGTGACCCCCCAAAATGCAAATGAAACTGCCGAGCATTTTCCCCTGTGCCGTGGTGGGCTTTGTCCGAAGAGATGCTGACCTGGCCCGGCCCAGCGAACACCCCCCGGGAGCAGAAGGAAATCCCGGCTGTCTCTGAAAACTGTCGGGTCCCACTAGAGGGGAGACTCCAGCTCTTACACAAATATTTTCCACCCCTGTTTCTTTAGTCTGAGCGGGATTATGCTGAGTTCGAAGTGACCGACAGTAGATGCAGCACCGCGGCGTTCCCGGCCATCGCTGGGAAGAGAGAACAAGGACTTTCCCCCCAAAACCCCGAGTCCCAACTAGGGAAAAAATAACTAGTACTCCAAGGCGACCTTTCCATTTGCTGTAATTACTGCCAAACTCATTCTTCTAAATTAAATGCTGCAAGTGATTTGAATCCTTGTAACGCAAAACCCAAGTTCCATCGAATTAGCTGTAGCCTGCCTGCTTTCCCCAGTGACTGCATCTATTAACATTATAATCTCAAACACCATTTTTTATGTAACACTATTGTTAGTAAATCAACTCCTCAGGTCCACAGAGACGCTGACCTCTGTCAATTCAGTGAAAGTGTAATTATCTCCCCGAATCTTGGACAGATTTAAGAGATTACATTTCAACTAAATCTATATCAATGCTAATTTTTTTCCAGACTCCAGGTGCTAGGCACTCCGAAATGGTGTTTCTGCCCAGCAGAACGGGTTACAAAGAGGAGAGGGCTTGCTGTGTAGAGGGCCAAAAGAAATGAAGCCCCACATAAAATTACACCTATTTTTTGCTACAAAACCTGGTTCTTGTATGGCAAAGTTAAACAAAGCAGCTATGCTAAATTAGCGTTAAATAAAGGCTAGTTTAATGCTCGGTTACAGTCAACTGGTGTATATTTGATGGCTAATTGTCTATCAAAATTAAAGAGAAAAGAACAAATGATTCGTTATAAGAAGGTGTTAAAAGCTTCGACAAAAGGACATTTCACAAATATAATATCTGTGGATGGCGAATTGTCCTTTTGAAGCTTTTTTAATGTACTAAAGGCCTGGGACTCCCTAGATATGAATAATGGGGAGAAACGCGCCCTTTTATTCCAAAAGAACCTCTTTTAAACCAGTCTCTCTAATAAACAGGCAAGGACAATATTCCGGGAGGAACGGGAACCGCGTTGCTGTGATTTCCGACGGCCACTTAAATAAATAATGCCCCGGCAGTAAAAAGGCATTTAAATGTTATTTGGTTTGCGCTTAAAGAGACCTAAGCGCCTTCCCGGCGGAGAGCAGCTCCCACTTGCAAGTCAGCCTATATCAGCAGGGAGAAAACAGTATTGGTAGGGCTGCGGGGACGGGGATGGGGCCGGATCCTGCCTCGAGTGCCCCGCGGCCAGGCGAGGTGCGGGGCCGCCTGCCCCGCATTTATTGCTTTATTCATAGTAATGGGTCAGGAAATATTCCACGGGGCGGGGAGCGAGACGAGGAGAGACGCGAAAATAAGAGGGAAAAAGTGGTAACGCCAACCAACCAAAACCTCCAGTGTGAAGTTAATTCAAGAGGATGGCGGCGGAGCAGGCGCTGGGGCAGGGTCAGCCCCGGCGGCTCCGCGGGTGCGGAGCGCTGCGCAGCCGCTCCGCGCAGGGAAGCAGCGAGTCCGCGCCCCTCGGAGGGCGTGCGGGAGAGCCGCAGTATGCAAAAAAGCCCCGGCTAACTCATGCAGTAAGAACGACAAACCGTCTGGAAAATGGACCCATGGAGCAGCAAGAATGTACTTTTTTATCTTTGACAACTTGTGTCCTAAAGAAAGTATCTTGAAGATAATTGAAATGATTACAATTCATTGCTGCCTTACTTTGAGTAGGAACAGTCAAATAATGAAACCTTAGTAATACAGCAAAAATTTAATTTACATTACACCACTGCTCGAGGTTTCCCTTTTTCTTTTTCTCTCCCCCCTTTTTTATGCCTAGCTTCCCCTAGAAATTTTCTGCTTGCACATAATTCTCCACTTTGTTGCATTATTCATATTTTCGGGGTTATTTCCCATCTCCTCCCGCCCTTTCTCCTTTAGTAATGGTCTCTGGAACTTCCAAATGTGGGTGTGGGGAATCCTGGGGAGGGATCATCAGTCCAAGAGGCTGAGGAGGGATCATCAAACTAAGTCCAGCCAGGCCAGGGGGCATGCTGTAGTCCGAGAGAAGGTTTTGGCTAACTACCGCCTCCCACAACCACCTCTGGTGATGATCAAGGGCTGGGCAGGCACAGGACCCCCCATCAGGGTCTCACCCAGGGCAGCAGTGATAATTCATTTTTGGAAACTGCTCTGAGACTCAATCCCTGTGGGTTTTAAAAATTATTATTATTATTATTACTCCTGTTACTACCATTTTAATATCACAATTATTATTGTTATTGCAATTTCTTGCTATTTTTACCAGGAAAATATTTCCCAGAAGCTGTAGGGTGTCCCTAGTGATGCTGGGGGTTTGACTGAGGTGTTTTTTGCCAGAGCTTTGGGCTGGAGGAGGGCACCAAGGGCTCACCCACCCAGAGAAATGTGATGGAGCCAGGGCGACCCTCTACCCTACAGTCCCCCAGTGTCCCCCTGGCTGTCCCCAGCCTCTCTGGCAGTTGTTGGCAGTGCTGCTGCCCAGGATGCCTGAGCCCCTTTGCAGCCTCTCACCTCGCAGATTGTGCAGGAGGCAGCCTGCCTTTTAATCCAAGTCAGAAATGGACCAGGATACACCCTCAATGCAACTAACTGTTTCTAAAAAAAAGACCATCTGGTAATTGTCTTCCTTTAGATCTTCCCTTAATTATGCTTTTAATTAAAGATGGTTCAAGGCATTGGACCACATGAAGGGCAGTAATTACAAATTACATTACAAACCCAACAGATGTAGCTCTATCTGCTGGGAAAAAGGTACCGGAATAAAATTTGACTAAACTTTAGGATAAATTAATCCGCTGCCTTGAGAACAGAAGCACATTTTTTATTATGCAGACTCTAGCCAGGATTTAAGTTCTCTGTCATGATTGTTTTCATATTTCTTTGACATCTATTGATTTGGAGGCAGCTGCAAGGCTTTGTCACAAGAGAGAAGAGCAGTCACAATATATTAGCTTGATGGCATAACTCGAATATGAGTAGGAAGGATAGAAACATGACAGGGAGCCACGTGACTGAGTGATGGGTCTCCAACAAAATAAAGAAATTAATTTTTAATAAAAAGCTTTAAAAATAAAAAGCTAGTGCAACAGCAAGGGGAACGACAGAACTTGTTAATGATCTAGCGTTGGAGCCTCTGAAATTTACCCCTAAAGACTAAGAGGGGATGGGCTTTTAATTCCCAGTCAGGACTTGAGCACTGAGCAGAATTCACAAGAAGCTCAGCCCCTGTGCTCTGGGCTGGAGCCCACCCTGTCCTGGCAGCCAGGCCTGGCCTGGGGAAGTCGGGGCACTGTGGCATGGCTCCGCTTCCCCGACAGGCGCTGGGAATGAGCAGCCCATTCTGCTCGGGATCTGCTCCGAGGCAAAGCTCCCAGACCCAAGTGGAGTTAATGCAAAGCCCCCTCGCTTTGAGGATGCAAGGCAATGCCGACCCGATAGCCTCTGTAATGAGGGAAGGCAGTGCAGGCTCAAAGATTTCCAGGGGGAATATCGCCCCGCTAGTCTGTGGTCACTGATGGCTCTGGATATGCTACTTAAAATGCATCTTGTGGGGCTGCAGGAATACAGGCATAGGAACTCTTAAAATGACCTGTTTTGCAGGGGCTGGCTGGCACGTTGGGAAAAGATCAAGAGACTATGGGTGTAAGGTTTTACAAAACCCAGTTCTGGTTCAGTGGATAAAGACATCATTGATGATCAAGGGGCTGTTTTTAAGTCTACCTCCAGTTCAAAGAATGCGCCTCTCCTGCATTTTGCCAAAACCCTGTGTGAAGTATATAACTGGGAGCTCAAAGTATTTGAGCAGGTTTGGGCAAGGTAACAGAATTTCCCTGTCTGGGGGAGGTTGTTTGTTAAAAGCAGTCATTGAAGGCAAGCTGGGGAGCGAGGACAGCGAGGATTCACATGTCAGACGCTCCATCAGACCATTAAAAAGAAATTAAGTTGGGATGTTTCGTCTTCCCCTCTCCCAGCTCCACCTCTGGGG
This sequence comes from Vireo altiloquus, assembly GCA_013396875.1. Classification (NCBI taxonomy): domain Eukaryota; kingdom Metazoa; phylum Chordata; class Aves; order Passeriformes; family Vireonidae; genus Vireo; species Vireo altiloquus. Next base: position 312,288 of record VZRF01013463.1, read on the forward strand.
AAAAAGCACAACAAAAATCCAGCCAGCACCTGAATGTGGGGGGTGTCTCCCCTTCAAGCCACAACACAGTCTGTGATGCCTTCAGTGTCTCTTGAAGGTGAGACTGGACACGGGAGGCCATGGGGGTGAGGCTGCTTGGAGTCACTCCTGCCACTGCTTGTGCTGCACCCCCAGACCTCAGTGACTGTGGGAGCAGCAGCAGGGCAACCCCAAAGGTCAGACCGAACACACGAGGCTGTATCACATCTCTGCCTTCCCTCTCACACACAGGCACGAGCAGGGATGCTCTTCCCACCCTGTCTCATCCTCGATTTGCAGTGCACCTCTGCTTAGCTGGGTATGACCTGGCCCAGCTGCCTGCAGCCCCCGAAGATGCCATAGCACAACCCGAGGACAGATCAATGCCCACACACATCCCTTGCACCTGACCTCAGCTGTGCGTTCACACTTTCACACACCCTCTCTTAATAGTGTCACAATTTTTCCTTCTGAGGAGTCCCAGCCCCATGAACGTCTAACCCATTTTCTTACCAATTTCTGGATTTCTTCCTGCGTGTGGTGGAGGAATGGGAGCAGATTCTCTTGGCTTCTTGTAGCCCTCGTGTCAGGAAGGTGATTATTTGGACAGACCTCTCGGAATGCCTCTGAATCAGCTGACTCAGGGCTCCCACTAATGCTGTGATTTATGATTGCCCAGTGTCAGTAGGTATGAGTACATGAACCAGTGTGAAACACATTAGAGTTCCTACACTCTCACTTCATTTCAAAATGAACAAACATAACACTCCTTTATTTGTTCAATTTTTAGCCCTGTGTTTTGCTATTATTTACCACTTTCTGGAAGTGACCCTGATGACAAAATTCCATTATCCAAAAGGCAGAATAATTTCAGGTTCAAAAATTATAAAAACATATGTTATCCAGAAAAGCCTGTGTATATAAGGTCAATGTAAGATTACAGATACTCCTGAAAAGCTCATACTGCCTATTTCTATAGAACTTTTCAAACATATTTGTATATCAGCAAAAAAATCCTTCTGCCTCAAAATGCAATAGTGCTTTTAGATCAGATGCCATATGGAGTATAAATTTATTTTAATATATTAATATTGCATATTTATACCTGTATTTATGTTATACATATATAAAAATACATTTAAACAAACTCATAGCCAGAATATATTTATATACTATATAGACAGTGCAAAAATAGAATCTAGATATTTATAATTATTTCTTTGTGATTTAATTGCTCTCTCCATGGCCCCATATGTTGCCATTCAGAAAGGATGCAACATGTTACCAAACAAATATTTCTTTGTGAAATATGTGAAAGACTACAGATGTTTCACTGATCTGCTGTGTAAATCTCAGAGCCTTTTTGGTGACGTGGTCTGCACTTGTTTACACAGCAAGTAAGCAAGTGAGGCGTGCTTTTCTCTGAGCTGCAAGGCTTGCCAGATATAAAGCTAAAGCCATATATACAGCTCTGGCTTTCACAGGTCTGACCCAACGCTCACTGACGGGAGGGACAAATTCCCAGGTCCACGTGATATGGCTGAAATCACAACTTATAGTGCTTGATGATGTTTGTGTCAATAACTGAATACCGCAGGTTTTGTTTCTATTCTTATTTTGTGATCTATACTAAGCACATTTTTTCCCTGTAACGGTCTATAATAGAACTATTTCTTGAAAAATGAGAGTTCTTATATCTATTTAGTGTGGAGACCGCACAGTCTTCTGAATTAATTACATGTTTCTGAGTTTCTTCCTGGTGCATTGGGTAGGGACTGAAAGCAGAGAGCAGCTGAAGTGTGTGGAGGAGTCTGTGTCTTTAACAGCGCCTCTCACAGCGCGGTCGCTACTCGCCTGTGAATCGTAGCTCATGCAGTAATGATGGAGCACAAACGCGCCGCTTCAGAGGTGTAGAGTAGATGCAGTAATGATTTTGGTGCAGGAGAGCTTATTCCTTGGAGTTTCTCCGAGCTGATGTTGTCTGCGGAGGGTCATGAGTTGGGAATGTCCGCGTGATTCTCAGCAGCCAAGGCTAGCCCTGCAGGTCAGTCTAAGTAACCAGAAAATCCTCCTGTAAGGCTGCCGTGCCCTTCGTGAAGCCTGTGTTTTTAAAATGCGTCTAGATGGAATATTGTACTTTTTCCCCAGTTTTAGAGCCAGATTGTCTCTATTACATATTGTCATAGCAAACAGAGGGTGAGGAAATACTTACTCCAAGAAGAGCAGAAGTAAATTTAGCACTTCCAAAAAGCACTGACAATTACTTTCCTGGGCATGGCAATGTCACGTTTTTAATGTGTAATATTTTGTAGCTCAGTCCCTGTTAGATGTTTGTGTGAGTCTTTGTATTCAGGGTATAACTTGCTCAGTGGTAGCAAATGTATCCGTGGCAGGTCAGGCACCGCAGGTTTTACTTGGAGACTGGAAAACTGCCCCTTCTGCCCCTCTACCAGCAGGTTATTTCCAGTTAGGTTTGGGAACGTAAGAAAATTTGGATAAAAGAAGACTGTATACTGATATCTTCCAATAAGTGGGGAAAGCTTGAAGGTGCTATGTCGTTTGGAATGACAGAAATAGCCCCTGATGAGAATATTCAAGGTTTTTCTAGGAATTCCCGGTAATACCAGATCATAACTACTACATGGCTCTTCCATGTAATACCCAAATACCTCCCCTGTCTGTGTGCATTCATCTTATAGACTAGCTGAAATCTGAACATTTCTTCACACTCCTAAATTTTTTTCCTGATTACTTTAAAACTGAGAAGTTGGAATTATTACTAGGAATTTCTCCCTATTTTCTTAAGCAAATAACTCAGTTGTTCTCAGCCAGCGAGTTTCAAAACTTTGCTTGTAAACATTTGCAGTGCATAGAAGCTGAGTTATATTGTGTGAGTGTGTACCTTTGAAGGACCCTGAGTGTGTGCATTCACACACTGACAGACATGGCCCCTCACATTTCTGGGTCTCTCAGAAACTGAATCTCTCTTTTTGTTACAAGGACACATTTAGCTGTTTATAACCTGCTTTGGGGCAAGCATGTCAAAGGGATGAGACACACATGTAAATTCCAGATAAAGATACGTCAGGACAGGAATTTTTCTGTATGTCCATTCTTACAAATAAGATTTACTGATTGGCACTGATAGTAAAATGCTTCCTTCACATCCCCAGGTCACCAAAGCCCACCAGGAACTGTAGCTAAGCTTGTGCAATACAAGTGGATTCCAAAACAAGGCAAATTTGAAGCAAAGCAGAAAAAGCTGGCAAATATTGAAACCATTCCCCTTTTCTTCTCTTAGGAAAAAAAAAATTAAAATGTTGGTGTGTCTGTAATTGTTTGGCTGTTAATTAGTGGTGTGCACCACAGTTGAGTTTGGAAGGACCCACACATGGACCCAAGCCTGCCCAGCTGGGCAGCAGCAGAGCTCTCTCTGCTTACATTCACTCTTACACGGCTTCCCCAATGAAATCAGAAGTCCAAATGCAAACCCTGCCACTCAGGGACAATGTATAGATTTGTCACAGTCCTTGGAGGACTGAGAATCCTAAAATCAATGGCTGGATTACACTGATCCTTATCTGTAGAGGTCTAATCTGCAATAGATAAAGTATTGATAGGTTGCTTCATTTACTGAAGCATTTCGGATCTCCATGTGGGAAGGCACAGTGGAGCAGTAATTGCATTTTCTGGTGTGAGAAACACTTCTTAAAGAAGCCAAAGCCAAGGCATTTGATGGGCTGTGAATTGCTGCTGCCTCCTGCCACATGTCTGAGCATACATTTGATTACGATATTGCTGAGCTACCCATTTTTGCAACAGCAGCAGTACACTGGGATTGTAGCACAATCAAGCACTGGGATGCAGGCACATGTACATGTGTGTGAGAGTGTGTGTGTGTGTGTAGACAGGGAGGTGGTCTTCCCCGGAGATGTACATTTCAAGTATTTGGTGCTGCTGTTTCAACACCCAAATCTCCAGGTACACATATCCAGCTAATACCAAATACTGTGATGTGAAAAATCCCCCAAATTATCAGATTACTGGCACTATTAAGACATTTAAAAAATCAGAACTCTAATATATTATGTTATATTTTATGAGCTGTAGGACTTTACCAGTAATAGTGGGGGTTTGGGGAGTAAAGGTATAAATACCTTGTAGATCACATATTGTTAATTACGGAGAGTTAGAGGATGCAGAGCAGCAAGCAAGTGCTACATGCATCAGGGATCTGTATTTATTTAATAATATGTGATTAATACTAACCGTGTCTGGTAGTAGTGTGCATCATAGACCAAAGCCAGATTTACACCCAGATGTGAAAATCAGAGACTAAAGATGTGCAGGAAAAAGCTTATTCTCTCTGAGGCTGATGGCAGTTTACCCACTGCCCTTCCTGTTCCTGTCTGCTGCTCAGAGCTTTTCTGCAGATGTCACTTACTCGACCCACAATCTGCAGGTAACAGGGGACTCAGATATTGCAGATTCCATGCTTGCATGTCCAGGTTTTCCAGACAATAGTGTGTTTTTCTAAGGTTTTTTTCATGACAGCCCTGTATCCCGCGTGATTTCTCTGTGAGTCACATTCTGAATCCCCCTATTCAAACAAAAATCTCCCTTTTACTGTCTGATTTTGACTAACAGCCATAACATCCTCAGATGGTTGTTTCAGAATCTGCTGCACTGTTTGTGCACACACACAGAGCTTGCATCCATTAATAAGTCTATCCCAGGCTCTTAAATTCATGAGGGTGCAGTGGAAGACCAAACGTATCAGTAGGTGTTGAAATTCCTAGACAATCAAGAATTTACAGCAGCTTTATTGATTTTTTTTCCTGGTCTTCAGCCACGCTCTTAGGGGTGTTTATTGCACATAGCCATGTTCTTTGCATATCTGGAGGAGTAAATTAAGCATCTGTGTTACATGCACATCTCTTGGAGCCCACGCCTGAACCAAGATTAAAAAAAGGATCTAAAATTAAGGGAATATTACATTCTCCTTAAAAATACCCAAAGAATGAAGCTGATACAAATAATGTGGTTTATAGTTAACAGATAGAACCAAATTCACTACTTTTAAATTCGTTTCAGTTTGAGTCAAACCAAACCACTGGAAAAAGCCGTGGTAAAGGGAGGAACCATCAGTGAGGAAGAATAGACGTTAAGAGAGAGTAAAGTGTAATGAGAAGAAACCCAATATTGACAGATCATGTAGAGCAGAAGGAGATGGGGTAGAAAAAGGCAGTCAAACACAGACAGAAATATGCTGTTTAGCAGGAGGGAGCAGCTACAGAAGCCAGCTCCAGTTTGCACAATTTGCCCTTCCCTACAATGCAAGGAAAGCTCTCTGTAACGCAGGAAACTTTCCAGAGCCCCAAATCCTTGAGAGGGAAGGACACAAAGGGAACAAATGCATGGCTACCCGTGGGCTCGAAGCCACATACAGCCCTCCAAAGTGGAGCTTCCTCAGGGGTCCCACAGATCCAGCTCGGCATGTTTTGGGCATGAGGTGCCACCCACCCACCCCAGTCTGAGAGAGTGGCACCAAACCCACAGCTGCCTCCCACAGCCCAAGGATGGCTCAGGCAGGCTTTTAGGCCATTTCTTTGTAATTTGTCCCTGTCTCCAGTGTTTGCTGGAGTTTGGTGATGGTCCTTGAGGGGCCTTCTACAGACCCCAGTCCTAGAAGTATTCCTCACATGCTTCTGCCAGGGATTTCACTGGGGCACACATTTCCCTGCTGCACGCAGAGCTAAGGGTCCACCTGAATCTTTGCAGGCTCAGGGGTCTGTGCTTAATTTTAAAGCAACTTTCAGGAATGGAAACGACTTCTGGTTAAGAAAAAACTAACAAATACGTGGCTATGGTAACAACAGAGCAACGCTGCCTTTGCATTAGAGAGCTTAGAAATAAATTGGACGTGGTTAGTTTGATGTGCTGTTTTGCAAGTGACTTTGGTCTTGTGTTGCACAAGACAATTTTATTTTACTGATATGGGATAATAAGTAATAAATATTCTCTGAGTATCCGGCACTTGTTTCATACTAGTAATTTGTGTTGATTGTGTGCACTTTGTATTTTACCACTATACAGCCATCTATAAATGAATCACCTGTGGAAATTCATTGAAAAAACTGCAGAAATGCATTTCTGACCACAAATCTCTCATGCAGTAGAACATTGAAGTTTTATTAAGTGGATTTACCTCCAGCAATAAAACATTGCACGCACTCATTTTGCATATTTTTAATTATATTTCATTGCCCAGCAAAGCATATCCACAGATATCCTCAAGTGTGGTGTTGTGGCAGAGCAGGTCTGTGCCTGTGTCTGGGGGTCATTGGAAACTGGATGCACAAGCCTCCACACTCCAGAAGAAGCTGGATGATATCAGCAGTTTATTTAGGCTGCTTCAGCACAGCTCAGATGTAGCAAAAATCTCCTCCAGCTTGTGCATAAATGGTAAAAATAAAGAAAAATATTATTCCGGCAGCAGCTGCTTCCCAACTGTTAACGCCACAGTCACAGTCATTCTCAAAGGCTCTTTGGCGGTGGGTTCATAATATGGATTAAAAGCTAGAAAAATGCAGTGTTAAGTAGCACAGATGTACCCTCCCAAGCACAAACAAAGGCATCAAATACAGGAAACACAGTGTTACACTGTAAGCATTTTTTTATCAGGGCAAGAAGGTATTTGTAGATGTTCAGTGTCCAGGACCTGCTTGAAACACTCGTGCCCAGTTTTCGGAGGATTTGTGCCCCTGCCCCAGGATGGGAAGAGGCTCTGGATCAGGCTCTGCTTGCTCCTGCAAGCTGCTAAGGACTGGTAATTTTCAGTTACTGCAAAAGCTTGACATAAGTGTATGTATATGTCTATATATATATTTATGTAAAATATATATTATATGAAAGTGTAATGGAGAAAAGGAAGAGCCCAGATGCTATCTCAAAACTGCAAATGATCTCCTATTTTCACTTGTATGTGCAGAATACTATCAAAATATGAGCTGCACAATGCAATGGGAGAGGGAATTAGCCTTTGAAATCTTAGATTCATGAATTATTTCCTCTGACAACAAGAAAACTTACCCGCACCTCCAACTCTAGGAAGAGTCAATGTAAGCACAGAAATCCCCACCAGTCTCTGCCCTGAAAACCAGCTTCTTAACTTTAGGATTGCTTTTATGTGAGTTTCTTACACTTCAGCAAAATGCAACAGAGCTTGACAAATTCATTTTGCAAGAGAAAGTCTGCTACAACTTGTTTGCTCTCTGAGTTTGAAGTGCGGATGCAAATGCAAAGCATTCTTAAAAAAAAGAAATTTTTTTCATTGAAGTTAAGCTACATTTTCCAGGGACTGGCAGTATGGTACACACTGGATATTAGTGTTGGTTAATAAGCAGTGTTGTTAAAAATCCTTGTGCACATTTCGGGTGCAGTTCGGTTATTTGAGCTCACAGGTTTTGCCTTCTCAGGAAAGCAAAATGATTTTATTTCGCGAAAAAGATTTTTTTGAATGCAAATTTACAAATAGTGTTTAAATAAGAAATTATTATTAGAAACTAATGTATTCTGTCAGGACCCTGAAATTATAAGTGTGCATTGAAGTGGATCGTTCACCTTAATCTCCAGTATCTTTGACATCACTAAGTAGGTCAGACCAGCAGCAAATGCAGATGTCATAAGATAAGGTTAAAAATCTAAGCAAAAATATGGAAAATCAGCTATCCCCAAACTTGGCAACTCAAAGAATATTAAAAAACCCTCAAACCTATTCTCAGATGAGAAATTACATTTGCAGAAAATGTATATACAATTTTCTTTTAAAACACCTGCTCAGAGCCAGATGCTGGTGGCAGAGGCCATCTAAGGAGAAATTAGATTAGATACAAGTTCCTTAGGACTCTGTCCTTATTTTGCACAGGGGGTTGTCTGCAGACAGTGAGATGGCTCGGACAGGACAGACATGTGTCCTTGAAATATCATCCTGAGCCGCAGATCTGCTCTTGAACAGCAGGAGCCACTCCAGCCATCCTGGGAAAACATTCCTGGGGCTCGTGTATGATTCAGGCTACCAAATGCTATGAGGAGCTTCACAGAAAATGACTTTCTGTGTGGATGCTGCACAAAAATATCCCAAAAATACCCTATGCCTGCAGCCAGGGCTTTGGGTTGTGGTAACCGAGGTGGGGTCTGGGATGCAGGGTGGCTCTGAGGGTACGCCCAGCCTGGGAGGGGGCAGAAGTCACACCCCAGCCTCGCAGGGACAGGGTGTGACCAGGGTGAGCACGTTCTGAGATGTGCCCCGGGCTGGCATGTGCCAGGATGTGACCAAGAATGGCATGTGCCAAGATGTGTCCTGGGCTAGCATGTGCCAGGATGTGACCAGGGATGGCATGTGCCATGACGTGGTTGAGAGCAGCAAGTGCCCAGGGGCAGGGCTGGGGCTGGGAGGGGGACAGAGCGATACCAGAGTCACGGAGGTGTCCCCAGGTCACCTCGGCCTGCCAGCCCCCACGGGCACAGGGGTGCAGTCTGGGCACTGGCCTTTCCGTGGGAGCTCCTGGGTGCTGCAGGGCACCTCTGCAAGGTGACATCTGGGCAGGTCGCACCAGCCTTGGCTACTTGGAGGTGTCACCAATGGGGAACATGAGGGTGGTGCCAGGAATTAATATGCACAAATAATTTCTGCAGAGACTTAGGCCGTGGAGCCACTGATTCAAACCGGCAGAGGGTCTGGACAGGCAGAAAAGGGCAGGGAGAAACAAACACTGGCCTGGGGACATGACGCTGTCAGAACTGGCCATGGTGGCTGCTGGCCCTGCTGCCCCATCTTGCTTTCTGAAATGGTTCATCAGTGCCTTTCACAAAATTGTGGAAAGACAATAAAAATAGCACATTTAAGGGTTCCCTCTGTCTCCTACTTTCGGGGATTTCCTTTCCAGTCTGATGGACTGGAAATGTGTATCTGAAGGAAAACTGAGGTGTCCACAGAAGAGCCTGACCCTGGGAGCCAGACTGCAAACAACAGCAAGTGTCGCCTGCCTCTTGAAAGCCTGTCAGAGCCAGGGGCGCTGGCAGCTTGGGAAGAGCTGGCATTGTGCTGCAGTGCCACCTGGTTCTGGGAGCATCCTGGTGCTTCACACGGGGTTTCCTCAAACTTTCACCTTCCTGTGCTAGAGACTGAGGAGGTGTGGGGAGCTGGGATGCATCCTGCTCATGTGGTGCCACAAACTGGGGCTGGCCATTGCTTCCTGAGGTTGGGGGAGAATTTCGGGCAGGATGCCCCGAACTGGGACCGAGCCTGCAGTGTCACATTTGGTGCCACGGGCTGGGTGCTGGCAGCAGCGAGCCCTTCCTGGGGCCTGTCTGTGCCTGATCCTCTGCCCTGAGCCCAGGGCGGTGTCACCGCGGCGGGAGGCAGCGTGAGCCGGGACGCCCAGGCTGTCACCCTGGCTCAGTCCCGCTGCCGCCTGCCAAGCGAGCGGCACAGGGGAGCCAGAGGATAATGCTCCGCATTGTGCTCTCCCAGCACCTTTTCCCCTTCCACAATCTCACCATTGTGCGCCTTTTATCGCTGTTAAACTCCAGGCGAACATCAAAGGGATAGAAGTTCATCAAAACAGGGGCGAAACAAAAGGCTTTTAAGGCGCGGTGTGGGTGCACCAAGCAAAGCAGAGGCAGAAGAGTTCACGTTCAACACAGACAACCTCGCTGGGGCTGCTCCGACGGGAGGGCTCCGGGCGGCCCCGCTGCCGTCCCGCAGCCGCGCTCCCTGCGGGCGCTCTCGGAGCCCACCCGCGCCGTGTTCCAGGCGCTGTCGAAGCCCACTCGTGTCGCATTCCCTGCGCTGTCGGAGCCCACTCGTGTCGCATTCCCGGCGCTGTCGGAGCCCACTCGTGCTGCGATCCCTGCGCTGCCGTGCGGGGCTGCCGCAGCCGGCCGGGGCCACCGGCGAGCACAGCGAGGGCCTGGGAGAGCCGCGCTTTATTCACCCGAGCGAGAGGCACTTGCTGCTCAAAATATAAATACTGAATGTTGTTTGCTAATGAAGTGCTCTCTAATGACAGCTGGGAGGCTTTGGTTTTCCCCAGGAATAAACGCTGGGAACTCAAATAACCAGGAAGAGTTTTGCAACCCACAATTTTGTTAATAAGCTATAAACTGTGCAAAATGCACTGGCCGCTGGAGAATTGTAAAATCTGGTTGCAGCTGATGCACAAGCTCATTTTTTTTTTTACTAAAAGGCAAAAAGAGACCTAGTGGGGGATGAGGTGAGGGAAGGGCTGGTTATCAGATTAGCACCCTTTTCCAGGGCAAGGTGGAGTGGGTCTGCTTAGGAAGATGTCAATTAGCTAAGGTCACGCGCCAAGAAGGAGCCCGAGGTCTTCTCCAAAGTACCTGACATGTGGGACAAAAACCACTTGTCAAAGGGATTTTGTTCTCAGAAATGAATATTTAGTATTTACTTGATTACTTACCTTTCCCTCTTAAATAAGAACATTTTTTTGTTAAGGGAAGTTTACATCTTCCCAATTCCCATTCAATAGCTCTTCCAGTCCAGTGAGAGAAAACACAGCAAAGGGGAGCAGAAAGTGAGAAAGGTTTCAGCCTGCAGTGAAGGGGGTGAAAAAAACTCATAGTCTTGGAGAACATAGAGGATGAATTTTTTTTTTAATATCAATGGAGAAATACACTGATTATAGATTTGAGGAACTAGATCATGGAAAAGAAAGAGAATGTTTGCTTTTTTCCAGTCTTGCAATCACGGAGCATACCAAATTCCAGTTGAAGTGATGCTCATTTTGTGCCAGAGAGACAGCATATGGCACAAAGCAATTTTCATTCCCAGCTCTAGGTAAAAAGTTTGTTACCGCAGGCTTACATGGGGTTTGATTTATTCAACTGAAAAGTGTAAGCCTGAGGATGATGGGCTGTAAGGTCTGTTTTGGTGGGTAGTACTTTCTCTGTTAAACCCACAAGATGAAAGATTTGGAGGGCAGAATGATACCTTGATCTAAAAAACTACCCCTGTTATTAGTAGCCAGAAAAACAGAAAGCAGCAAATATAAATAAATATCAGAGAAGGAGAAAGAAATCCTCCTAAAGTCTTGTAAGATCAAGGCCAGCCTCTCCACTACCATAGTTTTTAAAAGTGACCCACGCAGGCAATATATGTGCCAAAGAAATCCATGGGCTGAGGCATTAGGTGGTGTGATCCAGACAAAGGATATTTTTTTAAGTCCATATGATGCTGAAGAAAAAGATAATCTACAGCTACAGAAAGCCTGCAGGTTGCTACAAAACCCCCAAGAAAGCCTCTGCAAGAAGGGGTAAACAATTAACACAAATTTTAAATCAATGCGCTGTCACCTTAATAGCCAGCGAAGTCAGCTAAGATGGGTGTAATATGATGAGACAGTTTAATTCTTGTTATGACATTAGCTGCAGACTTTTACAACAGCTGAAAATGCTGGAGTGAGAAGAGTTTCCAATTATCACTGAACTCCAATACACAACTCTGGATTAGACTGAGGCATGAACAAGGGCTCCCCAGCCCGGAAAGCAACGCAGAGCAAAGGCTGCGGAAGTTTCTGAAATCCAGTGAAGATATTTTCCCTTCTCCCTTCTTGCTGATACGCTCCTGAAAAGGTTTATTTCAGATAAAATAAGCCCGTTTTTAAGAGCCTTGCAGTGAAACCACCTCCTAAGCTGTATGTGCTACAGTATTATAGACCATAAATCTCTACATCCAGGAGGTGAACCCAGCCAATCTGAAACGATTCTGTTTTCCCAGCATTAAGCTTCAAAAAATTAAAAGTCACCCAGGCTTGAAGGCAGATAGACAGGTAATAAGCCATGACAGCACTTCACGGGAATCCACAGGAATAGGCAAGTAGGCCTGGGTGTCAGCCATACAAATATGATCATCAGACCCAAAGCTCCGAGTAATGCCGCCAAGTGTGAGCATGTCCACGTTAAAGGCAAGCGGGCTGTGAAGAGGAGCCCGAGGCAGTGGCGAGTTTAGCTGAGAGCCTGCTGGCTGGGGAGGCTGCACCCCTTCCCCAGAGAAGGACTAGGAGCCTGGAAATGCAAATCCCTGACCTGGGAACAGGCTGCAATTCTCACACGGGCAAGAAGGCTCTCCTTTGGGGTGACACAGCTGTGCTCACTGGCAGCGGATTTTAGTTTTCATGGTTTGGGATGCTTTTGCCCCAGTTTTATTTCATACCTTGTTTTTGATCTTTTTTTTTTCTGGTAAACTTCACAAGAACAACACTCCTCCTGGACCTTACTTACACAGGAAAATTTGTCACAACAAACCATCCACCTCTTCTTTTATCCAAATCTTAGGGGCAATTGCAAACATGGGAAGTAGCTGGGTGATTTGAAATAGTGACTCTTTAATCCAAAAATGTCCCATTTTGTATTGCTTGCGTCGCATTGCTCTGCCTTTTTTAATTTTGCTTTTGGTAAAATCATGTCACTGTTTCCTGTTCAGATCATAATGAAAGAAATCATTTTGTCAGGCTTCTTGTACAATCCTTCTGGATTTCCTCCGTGTTACTTCCCGTAGCTGGGGATATAGGCTTTGGAAAGGAGAATAGGAGACTGGTAAGAGGATAACTGGGAAAAGCCCTACGCCGAGCTGGAAAAGATCTTTGCTGAAAAATAAGATGTAATTCACTAAAAGGCCTTTTCCACTCTCATGAAAGCCCCATGGGTGCTCCACATTGACTGATTACATCCCAGAAGTCCTCCCTGCTTCCAGGTTGGATAAGGCCTTTGCTGAAAAATAAGTCATCTCTCTCTAAAACGCTTTTTCCCATTCTTTTAAAAGCCCCGTGAGTGTTTGCAGAAGTCACCTCGGGTAGCCAGGACCACAGGGAGCAGCAAGGGTCCTGCAGCCTGGGGCACTGTCTGGCAGCAGGCAAGGAAAGAGAGGATGTCACAGAGGGAGAAAAGCTGGCACTCCACTCAACCGCCCCCCCAGATCCTAGCAGGAGAGACCTGAAGTCACTTCTTGGTTTTTCCTTTTCAACACTGAACACTTTTGGCAACTCATTTTTAAAAAGTTTGACCTGTAAAGTTGCTGTGTCATGCAGTACCTTATTCTACATGGCAAGGTAAGATAATTCCTCATTAAAATGGTTGGCTTCCAACCTCCTCCCCTCCCTGGTGAATGAATAAATAAATAAATACACTTAAATATGTCCTGGATACACTTTCTCTGCTATTTCCAAAGCAAAGAAGAAAGCTCTGGGTCTAGGATGCGTCATCCTCTCCCAGCTGTTCCAGGGGCTAAATAGCAGCTGAGGGGTGGTTGAGAGGCACTGAGGGGCATCCTGGGGACACCTGTATCCCTTGCAGGTGACCTGTATCCTACAAAACATTCCTGACCTGCTTGGATCTGTGCTCAGCCACCTCAGATGCTGTTTCCCTACCCAGGTGCCACCTGCCAAACTCTTAGTTCAGGATGTCACTTGCTGCCTGCTCCTCTCCCAGAAATTCACCTCCAGCTTTTTTAGTTTACGATACCAAATCCCTGGAGTGAAAAGGGGATTTCATGCCTTTATATGGAATTGCGAACTTGTATTAAGCCTCCTGTATTAAGATGTGTTTATCAAAAAATCTCGACAGCTGCCAACTTCCCTAAATCTCAAACTATCATTACACATTTAGTCTTAGAGGATTTTTCTGGGTCTTCCCTCCTGACCCAATGATAAAGCCAAGCTGATTTGAGATTGAAGATTCATTTATCTCTCCTTGGCAATTATCTCTATTACTGCCCACAATCCTTCCCAATCTTTTTAAACAACATCCTGCTATTAAAGCCACTTGGCAAGCATTTAAAGCCCTGGGATAAGTTAACCATGCACAAAATATCCCACTTGGGGAAGGATCCAGCTATAAAAATAAATGGTTTACGTTCCCAAGGCCATGGTTCAGGATGGGTATTCTTCATTTGTGAAGAGAGGTCATCATTGCTGACAATAAAATTATGTAGGACCTGATCCTCCCCCACTGAGCTCAATAGCAAAACCTCTCCTGATTTCAATGGTGTTTTCCGGGGTCAGTCGCTGGGAAAGCTGACATTCCACAAAGTTGCTGAAAATCTATAATTGGATATATTAAGAGAGCTTTCAAAGAGATGTCAGATTTGGAGGCTTAGTGTAAACTGCGCTGCAAAAGGGATCATTTCGTAGAACTGAATCAATAAAGCCTTTTTTTTTTGGTGTTACTTTTCTGCTTGATCCCCAATGACGGAAAAGCTAAGCTCTGGAGGCTCACCATCAGCACGGAGGATGTGCTGGGAGCCTGGTCGGAGCGTGAGCCACCCTCTGGTGGGAAAGATCCTGCCAAGTGACCTGGTGGGAGCTGAGAGGGGTGTAATCCTGTAAGTTTTTGATCCAGTGGCTTTGCTTACACTACAGAGGTAACTCGTGCGTGTAAGTACTGGAATACCGAGCCCTTATTTTCATGGTGTTGCTGGTCTCCTGTCACAACACATCTCTTTGGGAGATATGATTGAGAGTTTTGATGAATTTTGCTGTGCCTTACATGTCTATATTTAGTAAAATGCAGCTTAGTTTGTTTCTTTGGAACAAGATATGGATTTATCCCCCAAACATATTTTTTTTAACTCATGGCCTGTACTTCAAAGTGTTCTTTAACACCACTTTGGAAATGCTCATTGGTAGCTCTTTAGGAACTGGAAATCTTCCATTTCTACTTACATGGTGCTTTTCTGGCTGATGAGCATTGTTTTCCCTTTGGTTCTCATGCAGAGAAAGGGCCACTTGGCACGTGGCAGCAGTGCCAGGCAGGGCAGGTACAGGAACTGCAGCCTCAGGAGATGGACACCAACTTGTCTGAAGGGTTCCACAACAGAGGAACTTTCCCTCAGGGAAGGGACACCAGGATGGGGTTTGCTCCAGGTTGCTTCACCCTTGCAGCAGCCTCATTTGTAAATTTGTGCAGCCATCTCCCCTCCAGTGTCCCCGTGCCATCTGCCCTGGGTGTGCAGGTGGGGACAGGGAGACACCCACAGCTCCCACAAGTGACGCTGCCATGGGGGCCTGCTGCATGTCCCCTCTGTGTTCAGTCAGGTCCCCTCTGTGGTTCAGTCACACTTTCCCATTGTTTCTCATTCCCTACCGTATCCGTGGAGCAGTTCTCCTTGGGGCCACACTCACAAAGCTCGCTCCTTATCCCTAGAGAGCTTGATTGTTTTTTCCCTTTCCTTTTCAGTAAAAGCCGAAATTCAGTAGAAGCTGATGAGACCACCATGGAGAAATGCTGGTTCACCACACTGGCTAGTACCAGCTTGATCTGGCTCCAGCTCCGGGATGTGCAGCCTACAGACACAGTAATGAAAAGAAATATTCTGAAAAGGATGAGTCAGCTGGAGGCCAGTGGGGAGAGCATGCGGGATCTGACTGGAATTTAAAAAGTTATGAGGCTGTTTTGAGCTCTGCCAGCGGAGAAACTCAAACACGCGAAACGCTTTGTCATCTGGCATAATTATGTCACTTTGCTGATTAGCTGGTAAACTCTTTTCAAAATGCTTTTAGACAATAGTAAATTCATGAAATATAAAAACTTCCTGCTGACACCACAGACAAGGGCCTACTTTACAGGTTATTGCAAACTGCCTTCCCCAGATTGTTGAATAGCCATGAAATTGTTTTTTAGTACATATTAGATGACTTACCCATTAAAAAAGTTGAAGTATCTTCACATCTTCACTTCTGTGCTGTAAGATGATGTGAGCTGTGAATTCACCCACACTGGTAGTGCAATCTGGATTTCTCTGCTTGGTTTTCTGTATGTTGCACTGACACCAGCAGCTTTGCGTGAAGCTTCTTCACTCACTCCTCCAGCCAGGTGAGTGGCTTACCTCCTTCCTGGCTCTTCTGGGAAGCAGTACCCAGCATTTGTATAATTTGCAAGGCAGATAACTTCCAAAGATTTGAAGTTTTGGCTGTAAGATTCTTTGAATAAATGACGTCAGAATTACTTCTATTTGTTGTGTGGAAATGTATATGTTCCATTCCCCCTTCATGAAGAGCTGATCCACCCAGTCCTGCTTCCCAAGCTGGTCAGACTAGCAGGGAGAGTCCATGCTCATTTCTGGAGCACCTCCAAGCAGGGGGTTGGGAAGGAAATGCTGCTGACACTGGCTGTGACTGGCCATCCTTTACAATTGCATCATGTCTGCTTTTGTGCATTCCTTCATCTTTCCTTCCATTGAACCTGGTCATTCACAGGGATGCTGATATAAACTGCGTAACTGGTCATGGGACAGACGGGTGTGCACAGGTGAGTGTGAAGCACAGCTGATTGCTGCCTCCCCTCGAAGGAGCAGGTCCCTCTCTCATGTGTGGATAAAAGAGCCTCCAGTTCAATCAGACTAAACCAGAGCAGGTAATTTCCCATAGTTATCTCCTGTAATCTTTAGTGGGAAGCAGGGAAGTATCGGCACTGTTTTATTGTGCTCACTGACATGGTGTGAGAGGTTATTCCCCAGCTGCCTGGGATGGTTAGCAAAGGGCCTGAAGTGGGCTCAGAACCATTAGCAGCTTTCACTGAGGGCTTGTTGAGGACCTTTACACTAGGAAAAGAGTCACTGGTGAGTTTTAGACAAGGCAGCCCAGTATTCACCCCAGGAAAGTGCTGGAACAAATAATTGCACAATTATTTGTAGACACCTGGGGGGGAGCTACCAATCGGGATTTGTCAAGAACAAATTATGTTAAATAATTCCAGTTATTTTCTACGACAGGGGAAGTCCCGCCATGTGGAGAGAAACAGTGGATGTGCCCCTGCCTCCATCTCTCTCTCACTTCAGGAAGGTAGTGCTTAGGAAGTTTTCTTGAAGAAGGTTGGGCAATGTGGATTGGAGGAAGAGATCCTGCAAACCCCCAGTGACAGCAGGACTGTAGTAGTGAATCCCATGCCAGTTTGAACTCGCAATGGGTTGGGCTTGGGGATGGTTATCCCTGCAGCCAGCCACACCTAAACTGTAATCCATGTGCTGGATAGTGGAATTGGTATTACCCAGTTCCAGTCTCAGATGACCCAAAGCAAAGAGGAGCAGTGGCACGCAGGGAGGTGGGATGGCATTCAGGATGACCATGCTGGGCTGGAAGGAGCAAGGTACAGTGTAGGAGGGACAAGTGTGATGCAACCAGGGATGGGGTGAAGCACAGCCTGGTGGGTGCCACACTCCCATTTGGATGTTTTTCTCCAGGAGCAGCAGAGAGGCTTGAAGAGCCTTCAGAACTGAGCACTGAAAATTATGCAAGGCTTGGAAAATAGGATTTATGAAGAACAGATCAACGACCTGGACTCGCTGGGCTTAAAGAAGAGAAGGTGCAGAGGAGGAAGAGATTATAACAACCTTTAAGTACCTTAAAGATGCTGATACAGAGGAAGACTTGCTGTCTCTTTCTTCTGGGCAGGACTGGAGCAAATGGGCTCATGTTGCAAAGGGATTTGCTTCAAACCAAAGGCATATCTTCCCTGACAGAAAAGCAAATGAGATGCCAGGACAGGCTGCTGTGATGGGCTGTGGGAGTCTCAGGGACCGAGAGGACCTTGCCTCGGTCCAGAAGGACAGTCCAGATGTTCCACTGATATTTCTGGCCCTTTTAAAATTTTTATAATGCCATGAAACAATCCTATGGATTTCATTAGGATACCTCTTGGAATAAAAATTCCCCCCTGGGCTTGTTCCTCTGCCACAGCTCACCTGTGTGATGCTGCGCTCCGGCGCGAAGTGGGTGTGAAACGCTGCTGCTGGGATGTGCGGCTGTCGTACACCTCCGCTCCAAAGTGCAAATAAACTCCCCGGGCTGCGAGCCGGGGGCCGGGCCCGTGGTAAGCCAGGGGCTCTGATTGATGAATTTTCACAGCAGGTGAGAGCAGCAGGAGACACACACATTACAGATTTCATGAACAGATAGTAGCACTCAGGAAGACAAATTGAGTGAACACCTCAGGATGTGACTACTGGGTCAGCCTCCAGCATTACCCGGCGGCAGACAAATCCCTGCCCTCAGCCTTGGCATGAGGCACCTACTGAGATAGAGGAGGTGACACCACTCCTGGGGCCAGCTCCCAATTTTCCTCATTACCTGCTCTGAGATTCTCTCAAAGATAAGAGGCTCTTGTGCAAAGCCGCTAATTTAGTCCCAGCAAACAAGAAAATAAGTCTGGATGTGAAAGGCTGGTGGGATTTTGACAAGATTCATGCAGAGGTTGGGCGACTAGTCTTAATTAGGCCATCGTTGTTTACATTTGATGTTTATCAGCTAATTGGCATGGCAAGGTGTGAGTCACACAGCTTCCCTCTGGCATGAAATCAGTTCGCAGGAGAAAAATTGGGAGAACAAATGATCCCAATTATAAGAAAACCCACTGTGCTAATTACTATCCCACGGACTACGGAGCCTCCCACCCGCGTCCTTGCCCAGCCGCCCACCCTGGCGTCTCCCAAGCGCGGGCGCAGCTCCGGCACACTCCTCCCGCCCAGCCCCTCGCCCTGCCGGGACCCTCCTCTGGCACTGGGGGAGCAAAGGTGATGCTTCATCAGCTGCTCATTTCATGCCCCACAGCATTTCTCGGGGACTAAGCCTGCTGCCTGCGCTGCTGGCCTTTTTATTTCTCCCTCCACGCTTTTTTTTGTTCGGATTGGTGGAGGCCATGTCGCAGCAGCAGCTCATGGGGAATGTCTCATCTCCCAGCATTGTCATACCTGTCAAGTCAAAGCCTGGGTGTTTGCTACTGTGGAGCTGGACCGGAACTTCACTGCTTAAGTTAATTAAAACCAGCAGTCAGATCTTGCCTTGACTCTTTCTTGCCTCCCTTCCCCCTTTTAAAAATGTTTTTACACCATCTATAGGTTGACCAGTTTTCTGCTTGACCCTCCTACTGCCACGGCACTTTGTTGCACGTGCTCAAACATATTTTAGGTACGTAGGTGCACGTGTACTTACTGTGAATCTCCACCTTTCTCCCTCTGTCTCCCCCTCTCTCCATCCTTCAGGGAGATGTGCTGCCCCTATATCCTTTCAGGCCTTTCCCCTATACACTGAGGGTCCAGTGCGCAGGAATGTTCCTAGGCTGCCCTTGAGTTGAATGATGATCCTGGAGGCTTGGAAAAGCCACAAAGCTCAATGCTCTCTGTCTCCCTGTGTCTCTCTTGTCTTCCCTTCTTAGTAGGGGTAACAGATGGCTGAGGCTTTCACCAGCAGTCCCGAACACATTGTCACTCCCAACTGAAAGTGAAATATTCAGTGGCATTTAAATTAAATAGACTCTAATGCTTCAGTAATATTAATTACGGTTTCATTCATCCCTGGCCTAATAAATCAACACATAAAGATAGGATGATCCTGTGGCTGGCAGCAAAGCAGGGCTATTCTGCCCTTTGTAAGGTTATGCACACAAAGCCCCCATTCTTATAGGGACATGATGGCCCCCTCAAACATCTGTGCTCAGCACCACTTGAGGAGAAGCCAAAGTGGTAACATTTAAACTTTTCTTGTCCAATTTGTCCACGCAACAGGGCTCAATTCAACAAGAACTTGCAAGTTAAAATTATAAAACCCATGTTAAGTGGGTGAAAACTTTTCAGCGTTTTGGCCAGGGGGTCCAGATTTATTCTGGCAGCTCCAGGAAGCCAAGGGCAGGGCATCCATTCTCACCGCTGAATTTGTTACCCCAGCTTCAACCTTTAAAAGAGGGGGTTGGGGGTGGAGAAGGCTGGAAGGGTTTGAAAACCTTATGGTGTTAAGCTAAATTTCAAGATTTGGGGAGGCCCTGGGCAACGATTTTTCACACAATTTTTTTTTTGTGTGAATACCACAAGGGAAATAGGCTCTGTACTTCACCAACAACAGGTTTTCTCCCCTCACCGCTATACATATGTAAAAGGAGGCTAATAAAACGGTTGAAGAAAAGATCGCTGCTAGTAAATCTTCTGGAGACAAAACCCTCCACTTGTGATGCTTCAAAGCTGCCCAGAGCTACCAGTTTACCCCAAAAGTCCCAAGTCAGGGCTGCTGATTGGAAAATAAAAAGTCTTGTGCATAAAAACTTCACTCCAATTGTTATGCAGTGAAAGTGACGTTTACATACAGCAGCTTTACTTGACCAAATGACTCCCAAATATACAAACGAAGAGCTTGTCACCTACAGCTTGTCACCTTTGGTAAGGTCCAGCTAGAGCAGATTTACAATGAAAATAAGTATATTATAATGACAAAGCAATGCCATATCTTGTAAGTGCATCACAGAAAGTCAAGGAGCTGAAAAAAGTAAATGAAACGGGAAGAAAAAAAAAGCCACAAAGGGAAGGTATAACGGAGCAGCAGCACTTGTGGAAGGCAGGGCAGAGAGCAGGCTCCCGGGCCTGCAGCAGCTCAGCCCCTGTGCAGCGCGGTGCCCGCGGTGCTGTCAGTGCTGCGGACTCGAGCTGCGGGGCACAGGGGCTGCGGCCGGCGCTGGTGCCCGGGCGGCCCGAGAGCAGCGGTGTGGAGCCCGCTCCTGCAGGCAGCGCACACCGGAGCTCCGCGGCCGTACTCCTGCAGGCAGCGCACACCGGAGCTCCGCGGCCCATCTCCTGCAGGGAACGCACACCGGAGCTCCGCGGCCCCGCTCCTGCCCCTAGGGACCCGCTACAGGAGCGAGGCTGTGCCCAAGAGTCGACCTGTACTTAAGCGCTTAACAAAGGGATTTTCAGAGTCAATTCCTTAAGCAGAAAACTATTTAAACTACCCTGGGACTAAATGCTGAGGAGCTTACCCTAAATTCTCGCAGGTGGAGGTTTCCACTAATCCTGCTGGCCTGCATCACGCCTTTTGTGGTTCGTGCTGAGCCAGTAACACCAGTGCTGTGCAGTGCAGGTATTTCTGTCCAGGTGTTTGACCGATGGTATCTTCCACTGTCAGCCTGGGCTTATCCCACTTAAACCCCATTAGCTGCTTGGATAAGCCCTGTCGTTTATGTCTATCAGTTTGAGACCTTTTTGTGTGCTTTCTCTAGGTATCCCAAAAATGATAGTAGTTTGTGAAGGCAATTTCTGACAACACTACTTTTCTGTAGCCAATGTCCGGCCCAGCACCTGGGGACCTGCATGGTCAGGCTCATCTAGTTTTGGAGCTGTGCTTCAGGTTGGTGGGCAGCTGGCACCAGGTTGCCCATCATCCAGGGTGTGCCTGCACAGCTTTGGTGGCCCTGGTTGCAATTTTAACATGTCAGTGGCTTCCACCTGAAAGTTCAGAACATTGATGTGTTTGCTTCAGGGATGTTTCTTCACTATACTTTATCATGGCAAAAAAAGAGCTGTATCTCTAGGCTGGCAGACTGAGCAGGCACTATCCCCTCACTGCTCTTTATTTGTGTTACCCAGAGCAGGACGTGAAGCACATAAGAGAGGGATCGATGTACAGCAGTCTCCTATGGGTGGCTTTCAGCAGAAGTTATCTGTGAAATGGTGCAGGGCTCGGAGGGCTGAGGGTGGTGATGGGATGTGCCAATCACCACCTTTCCAAAGCAGTGTCCACAGAGCCTGGCCCAGCTGCACGAGTGGGGATGAGCTCCCAACAGCAAATATTTTCCCAATACAAGAGCCTCTGCAAGGACTTTCTGAAATAGGAAGGATAGGAAAAGGAGTCCACCCAGCCTTCCTCCCCACAGCTTTGCTGTCTCTCAGTTTTTAGCCTTTGCATCTAATGCAGAACAGTCAGGTGTCCCCTGTGTTCAAAGTGTAGCTCTGGGGATGCTTCATGGAAGGCAGAAGTCTCTTTTGCATGAGGAGGAAGTCTGCCACCAAAGATGGGTGCCCTTGGGTCACTGATGGCCACTGCCTTGAGGCCAAGGGAGAGCACAAGACAGAGTCCTGGTGGCGAGGCCAGCACAAAGCGAGAGGCAGAACAAGGACAGGGCTGCAGGCAAGCAGCCAGAGCCCCCACAGCTGGAAAGAAAGATGGGAAGGGGCTATGCCACCGGGAGCAGGGGGCCTGGGGAAGCCTGTCAGGGAGCAGCAGCTGCTGCTGCACCCCAGGGCACGGCTCGTCCTCTCCCGGCTGCACTGTCGCTGCCTCCACCAGCCTGCCTCTCCAGGCAACTGCCTAAAGCTGGCCCCGGGAGCCGGGCTGGCAGGGAGCTGCTCGGCTCCTGAATGCTCCAGCTGGCTCCAAGGCCGTTGCAGCAGCTGAATGAGAGGGACGCACTCCCTGGCATGTCCTAGTTCCCATCAGCTGGCCCGGGCAGACCGGCCGCCCGTTAAAAACAGACAAGGGGAGCACGTGTTGCTCCAGCCCGTCCTTACCCAAGCCAGGCTCATTCAGGATCACGAGAAAAAAAACTGGGGCAGGAGCTGCCTGAGACCCGTGATGTGCTGCTGGGCTGGAGGTGGCAGGGCAGAGGAGCTGGCAGGGAACGTGCAGGGCAGGGGCTGCCATGGTGGGGAACCAAAGGACACTGCATAGGGTTTGGAAGGCAAATACACGTCCAAAGGTAACTTGTTTTGATTTATCCACTCAAAATTGTTCATAGTCACATCAAAGTAGTCTCTTTTCACTTCTAGTTTTGAAAAAAAATATTTAAAGTATCAGGACTCAGAAATTTATGCATGGTCATGCAAATCAACAATTTGTCCTATCCTTACTGGAAGGGGGTTTGACATGCTTGAAACTGCTCTTTACCAGCTGTGCTCCTGTCCCAGTGAAGGGTCTTCAAAGTCATGAGTATTTCCATATACTGGGAACTACACTGGTAACCAGTGGAGGGGTTTGCTGTACAGGCCATGTGTAAATATATTACAAACCCCTAATACCTTCATTCAGGCCACATTTTATTCAGAAATACTTCTCCATGGCCTGGTCTGCAGTCAAGGAGCTAGTCTTTGAGGGAACTGGCCTGGATGACACCTACTCCTCACATATTTATGAACCACAAGAAACATCTGAATAAATAATGTTGCTAAATCCCAGACAAAAGTTGCTGAAGTCCCCTGGCTTTAATCAAGAAAGCATTGTTCACTGCTTGTAGGTGAGATGGAAGACACAAAGTTCACCATCCTCTCCCCAAGAGGAGGTCAGCAGAGGTTTTTCAGTAACACAGAAAGTATTACATCAGCCTGCAGGTTGGGGACATTGGGGACTATTACCAAAGTAAAACATGCCAGGTCAAACCTTGACTATTTTGGTGCTCCGACATAAACCTTATGCAACCTGTTATGAGCTAACAGAAGAATAAGTTGAAAAACAATTTTTATATGGCAGAAATTAGCAGGGAACATTTCACCGCATTTATCTCAAGGTATAATTTGCTAACATCTTTTTCTTCTTTGCTCAAAACATTCCCTAGTTATTTTTAGTAATGGCATATATGTTTCCTAGTAAGGCACTTTGCATTTAATAGTAATAAGAAATAACATTATCTACTTTTTATGATTGAAGATTAAGGAGTCTACTCTAATAGCTTCGGTTGTCAACACAAGGTCCTCTGGTACTATGTTTCCTAGCTTCCCTGTTGTAAAAGAACATGTCTATGTAGATATTATTAATTTATCATTGCACAAAACAAAGTTTATGAACACTTAATATTTAATGTGCTGTGAATTTAATAATAAAAAATTAAGACTCTACCTTACATCATTTTTTAACTACCTGATTTTTATTCTTCTCATTAGCTCTTTATGGCTCTATTCTGAGATTTTAAACCCCTTACTTGGGTTTAAAAGCATTTAGTTGTGTATGCTAAAATGTAAATACTTAATCTCTAGCCTAGTTGAATACAAGGACAACACCATGATGGTATTAAGCACCATGACATTTCAACCATACGTGGAACATAGGACTATAAATATGTAGCTGTACTGAAGTCAGCCTGAGCTGCCCCAGGTTACATGATCTGAAGGCCTGGGTCCTCTTGCTTGGTCACTACACAGGCTGTTCTTTCCAAAATCTCTGATGCTTTGGCACTGATACTTTGCCTGGCAAAAGGGGAGGCACCTGTTGCAGCTTCTCCAAGGGCCTATACTACTTCTGTCTGTCTGAGTAGTTTCTTGCATAAGCATGACTTAAAAATAAAGTTTTCTATTGCTAAAGATTAAGAGATCTTATTTCTTCTTTTGGCTCCAGCTTTCCTCAGCACAACCTGGCAGATCTTATTATCTGGAAATGCTTAGAATAAACAAAACTGCTCGAGATCTTAAAATGGGGAAAGCATCTCTTGATGCACCAACACTACATGTTCCAGCTCCAGCTGAGGGTCTGGCTCTGCTATGTCTCAACACTCATATACATATGGCATTTGATTTTGTTCCTACAGCATGGTGCATTCTAGATTTCAAGTACTGAATGTGATTCATCCTCATTTCTTTTTTTACATTTTTATTATCTAACCTAGCTGTTGAGGGTTTAGCTGGAAGAATAATTAATGTTTGGTTGATAATCTGAATCTCAACAGCTCATCCCAGACAATGTTTCTTGACAGCAAATCCTGCACCGCAGAGATTAAGGAACACATTTTCAAATGTCAGAGGATGAGGGCTGCATGCAGAAACACAGCCACATTTGCCAGCACACCCTGTCCTCTCTGCCCTGTGTCCCTAACATTCCCATCACACCATTCCTGAGCCACAGCCCTGGTTTGACGTGATGGCACGCAGCATTCATGTATTTAGGAACGCATTTTCCCAGACTTGCATTTAACTGGACGCTTGTGTGTGCAATTATCTGACCTGCCCACCCAACATGCGTGTCCCTCCTGGGGTTGCACATTCTGCAATCCAAAGCAGCCAAGAGTTTAAGTGCCTGAAACAAAAATAGAGAAGAAGCCTTCATTTTGAAAGAATCTGGCAACAATTTAACTTTTTTCTGAATGAAACAGAAAGCAAATGTTCTCCAATGAAAGATAAATGACAATCAGAGCTGGAATATTGGTATGCCTGGGTATGGGAAACAAGCAGGATGAGCCAGAAAGGAAGCAAACTTCGCAGCTCGAGCCTTGCTGGGTGACAATCCCAAATGGAGAGCCACTGTCAGGGCTGCTCCTTCAGAGAGAGGGATGCATAGGGAGAGGAGAGGAGAGGAGAGGAGANTAGGGAAACCGGGATTGATGAATACTTCATGTCACCAGGCCCCCTTTAGAAGGACAGACAGAAGGGGGCTCACAATTGCCATTGACAGCTTAATTTGATACCCGTAGAGCATCAGCAGGTGAAGTTCAGAGCCCTCTTTGCTCTGTCTGCCTTTGCTGGTGGCATCCCCTGGGCCACTGTGCTGCATCTTCCTGTGGGGAGGAGGAGACCTGCCCGAGCTTGACCTTAGAGGAACCTGCACAGTACCTGCAGACATTTTACTCAAGAGGAGAC
>VZRF01013463.1:337710-404086 GCA_013396875.1 Vireo altiloquus
GGATTTAGAGTAGAAAAACCAGGTTGTTTGGAATGGAGGAAAAAAAAAAAGGGAAACCAGGATTGATGAATACTGCATGTCACCAGGCCCCCTTTAGAAGGACAGACAGAAGGGGGCTCACAATTGCCATTGACAGCTTAATTTGATACCCGTAGAGCATCAGCAGGTGAAGTTCAGAGCCCTCTTTGCTCTGTCTGCCTTTGCTGGTGGGACAGCATCCCCTGGGCCACTGCGCGGCATCTTCCTGTGGAGAGGAGGAGACCTGCACGAGCTTGACCTTAGAGGAACCTGCACAGTACCTGCAGACATTTTACTCAAGAGGAGACAAAGAATTTATGTGTCTATATTTCATGAGATAAGGCTTCATGGAGTGCACTGGTACTCCCCTGAACTCCAAAAAAATGGTCACCAATTTAACCACTACTGGAAGATGAAACAGTGCTCATCAGGGAGATATTTGGCATTAACGGCCAAAGTATCCCAATATGTTGTTTCATAGCATTAAAACTGTGATTTCTGCAGAAAATGTGAAAAAAGGCCATCTCTTTACCAGTCACAGTAATTTCTAGTTATTTCTCTGGAAATACCGGGTGTGGATATGTAAATACTGTGAGTGGAATGGGAGCGTGGTTCTGGGAGTGCTCAGGGTGGGCATCCCTTTTCCTGCCTCTTCCTGCCAGTCCCAGGGATACCTCACTCCTCCCAAGATTCAGGAGCAGTCAGAGGAAGATGATTGCAGGGAGTGAGTAAACAGAGTGGGAAGAGAGGACTGTAATCACCTGGTGCATCACGAGTTGTCTGTCACCATGTCACATCACAGTTCCCCTCTTCCACTCCTCACCGTTACCCTGAGAAGCTCGTGTTCAGTCTCTCCAAGAAAGTGTCCTCACAGGTCAGAGCTGGTGTGAAAAGGGGTTTTCTTCTCACAGTCTGTCTGCTGCAAAAGAAAATGACACAGTTTCTCCCTTCTCCTTTCAGGACAATCCTTCGTATAACTTGTCACTGACCTGGTTGTAACAGGTGACTTTCAGCACAACACCCAGGGGACAGAGCTGTAAAATGCTACCAAATACTAATGTCTAAGACCCTAAACAGCCTCCACCAAATATGAATGATGGCACCTTGCTTTTTTATAGAAGGAGTATCACTTCCTTGAATAAATGAAAGTAACAGGATTCTCTTTTTATTTTCACACTCCTGCAGCTCTTGGAGTCTATTTCTGTTGCAGTCAGTGACTGTGCTGCCTGCAACACAGAGTGACACTTGGCTCCAGAGCCTTCTACACCCACCAAGGCTCAGACTATGCTTTATCAGCCAGGCTCATTGGCTCTGACTGTGGCCAACTCTCCCTCAAACCCAGGCTTGTCTCACTTGATGCTTTATTGTTTCATAGTTCTGTGCAAACAAGTTAGTTTCTAATCCCCCTCCCAGGCAATAAATATTTAACAGACACAAAACCCACACAAAAGTGTATTATAAGGACTAAGGACTGTTTGGCACCCTAAGCAAGAGACTGCTCCTTGAAGATCTCATGATCCAAGTGCTGCCATATGAAATTTGGGAATACACATGTATAACTGTTTTCTACAAGTGTTTTTTGGGACTCAAGCTGGATCCTTTAATTGCACGGCTTGTGAGAGCTGCTTTTTCATTTTCAGAGGGTTTGTATAATGAATGTACATATTTAGTGAGAGGTGATGAACCCTTCTTTACCTCCCATCCAATGAAGCATTAGCACCACCAGTTGGTCATCAACTCTGAATAACACCCAGTCCCAGCTGCAAGAATAGTGCAAGAGCTTTGTTCAGGTTCTCAAGAGCAACATGTTGTGCCATCCAGATGTATTGTTTAGTTGGCCTGAAGCTGAGGGAAGTCATGTTAAAATTGCAGCAGCGCATTTTTTTCTGGGTTTGTTGATTGTACCTGATCTGTTCCAGCTTGAAATTTAAAACTCACAAATGAGGGAACCAGAAAACTATAATGAGGAGCTCAG
The DNA here is from genome assembly GCA_013396875.1 of Vireo altiloquus. Lineage (NCBI taxonomy): Eukaryota > Metazoa > Chordata > Aves > Passeriformes > Vireonidae > Vireo > Vireo altiloquus. Next base: position 339,704 of record VZRF01013463.1, read on the forward strand.
CTAAATCCCAGATCACTCAGCACAATCTTATTTTTCAGTTCACTGGTGAAAGGCTCAGGAGCATCCAGAGAAAACACTATTAGTGTTTCTGGACTCCTTGAGCATCCTGATCCAAAGATGTACTAATCTGCAGAGGGAAGTGGGGCAGACTTGGGTGCTGATTTTCAGTTCTTAGGTCAGTAAACTGGCTTGCCAAGCTGTTTCTGCCTGGCATAGAGCTAGACTGCCTTGGGCATGCATAAAGTCTGGATTCATACACACATCTGCAATGATGGTCATGCCTTCAAAGAGAGGTGTGTGCCCCTGGTTACTTGGAGCGTGTATCCACTCTTCTTTGCTATTAGAGTTTGCATCAACTGCCAATATTTTCACTTTTCCTGGTTCTCTGCCTTCCTCTTCCCTCATATTTGCTCATAAAGAGCGGATAGGAATTTCACAACACTAGCAGAGATTTCAAGTTTCATTCCTACTTCTACTAAGGTCCCTGGCTTCACCCAGGGATTCAGCAGGAACATGAACTACCTTTGTACCTGCTTTACAGGTCTTTTCTGTGGTCAGAGTTATCTAAAAAGTCTCAATGTAAAAGGGAATCACTGTGTCTGGACTATTTCCACCATCACTTCATGAGTATCTGAGATGGAGAAATGGCTCTATCCAAGTCCTCACTCTGCAGGGAATAACACCTCCTGAGAGAGGAATCACTTTTGTAAGCCACGTGCTGGGGATAAGCTATATGACGGGCTCCTTTACAGAAATGTTAGCCATTACACCTAATAAAGTGATTACAGACACCCTCCCCAAATTCTAGCATTAATATCTGGCCCATGGCACCAGTTTGATTGGTACATGTTGGTGCTCTACTGTCTCTCATCCTACTCCCTTCACATCACATCCTTGCTGTCCTCCCTGCATGGGATGGCATCTGACAGTGGCATTGAGGCTGTAAAAGCTAATTCACTATGGCAGGATTGTCATTCTCAGAACCAGCATATCCAACAAAAGGCAATGCCCTAGACATTTTGAGTTTGTTAGTATTTTTTAATTAATCTTGCTTATAGGTGGGTGCAGGGGTCTCAGTGATGACTGCAGCCTCCCCAGCTGATCTTGTACAAGCACAGAGTAAGGGGCAGACTTTGCCAAGCAGTTTTGCCCTCCAGGGCCTGCTATTGTGAGTCACTGGCGAGACACAGACACTGAGCCCAGTGCTTCACCATCCCTCTTGAAGCCTGAGAGACCAAGACCTTGACAGGCAAGACAGGTGAGAGACAGGAGTAAGGACTCGGACCTCACTTTTTCCCACTGGGAAAGTTCTGATATTCTTCGTGGCACTCTTGCTTTATGAAATACTCTCCTGGTTTACTCTTGATAGACTTGTAAAAATAAACACAATAAAAATATTTTTGCTTCCTCTTTACTTTCATGTTTCCCTCTTCCTTCACCATATGGAACTTCAGTTTGAGGATATTCCCACAAAAACATAGTTGAAAACAATACAAATACAACAATCTATGACGTTGACTAAGATACTGTCAGGGGTTAAAAATGTAGAGCAGAATATGACAGATCTCAGCATGGTTTTGTCCTGCTGCTGGCACGTGGTGCTTACAGAGCAAGGAGCTTGGCTCCTTTGACTAACAGCAGAACTCCTCACCTGAATGAGCATTTGTGGTGTTCAAGCCCTGCCTTTGCAGGGTTGGAGTGGTTTTGTAAGATTTTTTTTCATTCAAGAGGTTATTAAAATTGAAAAATGATGCAGCCCATTGCTTGGTTGTTTCTCACAGGCTCTCTGGTGCTCAGAGAGCATATCAGCTTTGTACCCTGGCTCTCAGGCACACAGGCTCTCAGAAGAGGCTGGGCAATCTTCAGTGCCACATAGCACTCAGAAGTGGCACTTAGACTGTAAATATTATATGCTGCTGTAGGAACATTTGAATGGTAATACTCAAGCAATTACTTTCCTTTCAAGATCATTAAACACAAATCTGACTTGTATTTTAATAGGACTGCCAATGTATTTAATGGGGGGCAGTAAAGGGTAGTTTTTTTCTAATGGATGAATGTTTATATTATTATCCACTCTGAGACACCACATTAGGAGGAACCTGTATAACACTCATGTGTTTTGCCTCTTTTCTCACAGTATCAATTTTTTCTCAGTTCTGCATCTTACAGCATGATGGCAAAACTGCACCTACAATAAATTCCACGAGCATATGTTGATTATGAGACAAAAAAAGACCAAACACAGACATGCTGAAAAGAACTTCCAATTGGCATTTCCATCATGTTTATTAAAACTGCAGAGAAAGGCAGTGCTTGGCAGGTTGACTTTTGGCCAGTGACACCTGCTCTGCAGCCACAGGACAGGCATTGCTAGAAGTGAGCAACACCAGCTTCTACATGGCACCTTGCAACCACATTTGGGGACTGCTTGGGATCCTCTCTCAGCAGGGCCAGTAGGAGTTTGTTTCTACATCCATTCCCATCTGTTCCTGGGCTGCCCAGAAGACTGGACAGCAGTGTGAGACGTGGGTGGCTGGGTCTGCCTTGAAGCTGCTCTGCCACAGCACAGCACAGCACATCACTGCCTCCACCACAGGGACCTGCTGGCTGGAAAGCAAAGTGCCTCCCTTATCAACTTTGTGAACAATCAAAGTGCCTTCCTTATCAACTTTGTGAGCAATCTGGACAAATTTTTCCCTGACTACTTACTTCATACTATTATAACACCCATATCATCTTCCCAAGGGGAAGTTACCTTATATATTTTCACTAATTATGCAGTATGGGGTGGGCAGGAAATCAAAGCTGGGCTGATCTGATCCTCACCAGGCTGTGCATTTTTGGGAGCTCAGGAAACAGCAAATACTACACTCTGCTTCCACATTCCACTCACTCCTTGAAAGCAAAGGCTAGGAATGGCTGTGCTGCATGACTGGTTAGCAGCTGGTAGCCTCTGGACAGTAGTTAGAAAATTGTGACTATTTTTGACCATTTTTTGATTCCCACTTGCACATGTACCATAAAAACATCCCCTTCCCTGCTACCTGTGGTGAAGGACTGCAGATAGTTCAGAGCAAATGTAGCACTATAGATTGTATGGTGTTATCACCTGTTCCCAAAATCTGGGGCTCAGAGACACATTTCACTATGGTCAGTGCTTCCTATTAGTCAGAGTTTAACCATGGATGTTTGTTGTTTGGAACAGCACCCAGCTCAAGACTGTACATGAATCACCTGCATCCTCACTAAAACATTTCAGGTACAAATCTGGATGTCTGCTTTTTAGGTAGCTTAGGGTGGTAATTATTACAAGCCCAACAAGTAGAATTTAGTAGGTGCTCATGATGTCTTGGGTTTTAACTTTTATATTTTTTCAAATCCTGTACTGTTAGTGTAACTCTAATTGGTGAATTTATGCTGATATAAAAGTGTGAATCTAAAGTTCTAATTGGTGAATTTATGCTGATATAAAAGTGTGGAGAATTTATGACCTGTTGTCCATTTTGGGATCCACTGAGGCAGGACCCTCTGGAGCCCAGAGTGTACCTCTGAAGGCCTTTCAAACAAATATCTCCTTTATTCCCTAATTCCTGTCTAGTGTCTGTTTCCAGGTGGTCATTTAAGGCATCACTCATAGGTCTGCATTGTAAATATTGCAATAAAAACCATCAGGAAGGAGGCTTTAAATCCAGACATCATACAAAAAAGGCCAGGAGTTAAAGAATAAAGCAAGCTGGGAGGTTTTCTATTACTTTGCATTTTAGTGGGCAACAGCTAAAGCTATCCAGGAATTGCTACAGGACCAAATTTATAAACAGAATATATTGTGCTAATAAATCAGAACATGTTCAGTGGTGTCTGTTCCCAGAAATGTATGGCTTCCCCACTCCTAAAGGGGAGCATTCCAACCATGACAGCTGCCATGTTTGGGACTATTATTACAGAAAACTGTTGACATTTGCTGGGTTAAGGATGGTTATCTGGAATTCATGGATAATTTAGTCCTTTTGCTTGCAGAAATAGTTTGATATGCTCTTTAATTAAGCATATAAAGAGATTGATGTGTGATGTTTGTGGGTTCAGACGTTCTGAAAAGTGACACTCCTCTATGGAAGAGAATAAAGCTTAAAAGGGGATATTATTTATAAAAGCACCACTATGAACGGGCAGTGTTTATTTACCATTTAAATGCCTCATTTCTGTTCTGGCTGTCTGTGCTATAATTTGCACAGGCACTTAAACTTGAGTATAAATAAATGCAAAGAAGTGGTGTTTATGCAGAGTTAAGATGAGGAAATCAAGCGCTAAAAGATGGAGGCCACTCCTGCCTCATCAGATCAGCCATCTTACCCACCTTTGGCTCCTGTGAGGGCCCCTTCAGTGACAAGCAAGGAGCCATCCAGGCTGGAATTGGAAGAGCCCGATCAGAATATCAGTGCTGAGGACGTGGCTGAGATTTAATGAGCAGGCAGTGTGAGATGAGCACCATGGCATCTCCTCGGGACTGAAACACAGGGAATGCGATGAGGTGCCTCGAGTATATTGCCAAGATACTCAGGATGGGAAGTGTTCTCCTCTGGGCAAAGTGAGGCACCAACTCTGCTCCACATAAGGGCAGCAGACGCCAGAGAACATCCCCAGGATGGCTGGCTACAGTGGGAATATTTGTCACTGTCACCTGAGAGTGTTGGAGAGGGGGAAACCAAACTCTTTCAGCTCCGTGTGCCCCCACCCACTCCCAAATCTGTAAGCAACTGCTTTGCTTCAGCATGTTTGACACTGTCCCCTGTGCTTATGGACATGTTTATGGGAAATATGCCATATTACAGGTGCACAGCCTCGTGGGGACGTGGTCCAAGGACCCCTTACAGGTGGGGGCATCAGGGGGGCAGGCATAGATGCTCTGGGGTGGTTGGGAACTTTGAGGTACAATTGCTGAACTCATCAAGAAGAGATTCACACCAGTTTTATGGTTGTGTTTGAGGAACCATATCTGAGGTAGGATTTGATTAAATTATTAGGAGTATAAATCCATCATCTAGCTGCCCTTATTTATCTAGACAGAAGAATTGAGTTGTTCTGGCAGAAGAAAGAAAGGCACTTATTCTTTAATGTCTATTAAAAGGGTGAAAAATCGCATCTTTTTTCATCACATTACAGCAAACTCCTGCCTTGAGCTCCTGAGAGCAGGCAGTAGGGAGACAAACCGGTGTAAGGAAAGGTTATGCCACCTACTTACCATGTCTGTGCTGTTGCAGTCCTTGGGGAAGGTGTCCTCACTGAGTTCTCCCAAAGCATGGGCCATGATGGCTTTCAGAGCACAGCTGTGGCACCTCCTGCCTTTGACAAACTGTCAGGGGCTGCACGGCCTCTCCAGCAATGAGAGGCCACTCCACAATGAGAGAGCACAGGTGGGGCAGGGGGAGCAGTCCAGGGAGCAGGGGTGCACCAGACTCTGGAATGGCTGGTATTTAGTCATGGTCTCAGGAGACATTTCTGTACTTGGAACACACTGTGTGTGGACAGTCAAATCTTCCTTTTCTTCTGCTTTAACTGTTTTAAAGAGAGGAGCCCGTGACCAGTGAGGTGTTCAATGCCAACTACATCAGAGGTAAAAGAGAGAAGATGCTGTTTGGAGTCTGCTTTGGCTTTGGGAGGCAGTGCCATAGTGCTGTTTGTGACTAACTTGACAGAAGAGGGATCCTTATGTTCCTTAAACCATTGCTTTCCACTGATACCATGGACTGATTTCCACTGCAGCATTATCCAACATGCATGTTTACCACTGGTATTTTCTTGTGTCCTGCCTTCAGTGCCAGGAAATCAAACAACGGAGAGATGACTGTTTTGTGGAGACAAGTCACCCTTCTCACTGAGGTGAAGGGGCACGAGGCTGCACAGAGACAGCTTGCAGGCCATCAGGCAGGGCCTGGCTCACTGGCACTGCACTGGAGACCTTCCACAGCATGGGAAGCACCAGGACCACACGGTGCCCACCCCCTGCTCTCGTCCCAGGCTTCAATCCTGTCTGTCAGTGAAAACTGAACTTGTCACTCCTTGGGCCAGTCCCAGAGAGCTGTCACATTTACAAGGTATTTGAGAGGGAAAGACAGATTGCCCTTAATGACCAAGAGGAAAAGTTCAGGTTGTTCCTCTCATGCTTCCCTAGCAGCTCTCCAGCTTTGCCCTCAGCATCGTGTTTGTTCTCAGTCACACTGGGATGTAGCAGCAGCTGGCTCTGGGAGCAGCCCCTGTCAGTGCTGCAGCAGTGGTGCACAGCCTGCTGACTTGGGTTGGAGCGAAATGTCACCCTCCTGTGCTCGTGTGTGCCCAAGAGTGTCTCTTGAAGAGCATCAGGCACACATTAACACTAATAACTGAGACCACTATTCTCTTGCCTTGGCCTCACAGGCAGCAGGCAGAGTGTGAACTACACAGTGTATCAATTAAGTGAAAAATAAATAATAAGAAGAAAGTAATATCTTTAACAGTGCATTCACCGGCACATACATATTTATTAAATAGCGAATAAAATGCTGGTTTTGTGCATCATGAAGCCCTAAAGTAATCTGTGGTGTCATGGTTTAAACGATGGAACTCAGATGCAGTAGCATTGTCATATTCCCCAAAGCAGCCTGACTGATAAAGCTCTGCTTTTTAATTTTTCTTCCATACCCTTGTTTCATTATTGCTGTGTATCCTGCATGGGATATTAGGCTCTTCCAACCTAAGGGAATAAAATTAATTTCTAGACATTTTTCAGTCTGCAAGTTTTATTGCAACTTTATCCTAGTCATTCCATCTTCAAAGACAAACCAAAGGGAGGCAGAGGCAGCAGGGCTTGTTTGATGAAGTTGCAATATGTGGGTGAGGTGAATCAGGAAACACAGCAATATACATGTGTGGTTTGCTGGATGTGTGAGTAGCAAGGGGACTGTCTCCTGAAACATGGTTAAATATGTAAACTCTGCCAAGGGAAAATGTTTATTTACCTAGATTGACAGCAATCAGGGTAAAAAGCACTCAAGATAAGTGGCTCTTTAGCCAGCTTTAATTTGTTGATGGATGGATTGATGGGAGGATGGTCAAAGAAATGACAACATTACTCTCTGTAATGGAGATATCTTGTCTGCTGGAGTTTGCAGTACCATTCGGTCTAATTATTCCTGATCCATCTATGAGAAAACTTTTCTCCCAGTGAGACAAGTTGTCATTCCTTTTCTTTAAATAAAAAGATTAGAAGGTAAAATCAAGAACAATTAGAGCAAAGGATGATGGTATCTTCTGCAGTCAAAAATTTATACAAAATCATCTGTATTGCCTGAAGATGCTTTACTGTATTAATTGAAATAGTTGTGCATTCTATTATGCAGTTTGTATGGGAACAGATGGCTCATTTCACAAATTAAGCCTTGTCTTTTCACATTGCTCAACAGAATAATAGTGAATGAACATTGCTATTGTGAATGATCCCAAGTTCAAACCTTGTAGCATCACAACAGGCTACACTTTTCTGGTGGAAGTTAGTGGAAAAGCAAGGAAATAGATCATTGAATTGATTCACCACATGCTTTTCACCATGGCCACGGCAAAGAGCACCTCATAACGCTTAAGTCTTGCTCACATCTTTCCTGATAGACCAGCATAGACCAACATAGACCAGGCTACTGGTCCTGCAGCATGGAATAAACTGGGAAATGGGCTGTGGGTTGGGATAGCACACGAATTTTGTGGACTGCAGTCCGAACAGTTTCTTAGGCTCACGGCAGCAGTGACACAGCTGAGAAAGGGTCACGTGTGAGACTGTGGTCTGTTCTGCTGAGCACTCAGAGGTGACTGCTTGAAAAGCATCCCGAGAAATATCCTGCACTTACTGCAGAAGTAAAAGCTGCCCATCAGCAGGACAAAATGATGTCCCAGATTTTCTAATCTGGCTGCATTATGCTTGCTCCAGGACTAGCAATAAAAGAACCAGTAGCTGCTTCCCTGGCCAGAGGAGGTTGCTGCCCCCAGCATAACTGAGGGAAATCCACGGTAACACTTGTTTTCCAGGGGTGGATAGCCTGCAGTTTCTCAAGGATCAGCTGTCTTTTAGCTTGGATTCCCCAAATTCGGGTCAACCCATATCAGTGTCACTACTGGATATTGCATCTACAGTGCTATTTTATGTGGGCTGGCACAGGGTGTGTGGCATGAAGTAGGGCTGAGTTAGGAGCAGCTGCACGTGAAATGGGTGCTGGTGGCAGCTCACCTCTTTCTTTGCACAGGCTGCCACCATGAACAACCTGAGTGTGAGCTCTGCTCAGGCCTCTCAGAGGAAAATCCATCATGCTGCAGAGGGAACTAAATTACTCTGGCACCAAGTTCCCTTAGCCTGGACCCACTGAATGTGTGGGTCTGCCCAGCAACATTTGATTTGCTGAATGGGGGTCTCCCAGTCCCCCATTGCAATGACACTGAGGTGTCACAGTAGAGCCAGGGCTGTCCCCACTGTGTCTGCCAATAGTGCAGTGCCACTGGCAGCAATCAGCCACACTCTGAGACCTAGTGCTGATTGCAAGCTCCTCTTGGTGCCAGGATGAGCTGGGCCAAACACTGGGTACATCCTGTGGGGAGCAGGGGACCTCTGGGACACCACAGGGCTCCACTGTGCCGGCGCAGCTGGCAGTGGTGGGGGAAAACTGGGAGGCCTTGGGCAGCTCTCAGGAGCACAGCACTGCGGGGAAATTTGGGCACGATCCCATCCAATGCACTTCTGCATGCCTTGGACCAGCCCCAGCTACACGACAAGCACATATGCTGCTGCTGGAAATTCTATGTGGAATAAAACTAGCCTAGATTTTAGTTTATAGTTCTTTTCAGCAGGGCTGCATGAAGCTAATGACACAGAAAGCCATTTGGGTTAAATTGTGAAACTGAAAGATGCAGCACCTGCTTTTATGCTTCATATGTTACTAAAAATACTTCTTCCTTTCTAAAATGCAACACAAATGACAATACAAAAGAAAACTCTACAATGACATTGGCAACATTATTAAGAGGGGTTTCATCAGTGTCCCTGTGCACAGAAAGAGGAAATCAGAGATAGCAGAAACAGAAGACATCATTACGCTGTTGCTCAAACCCTTGGTGCATCCATACCTGAGGTAATTCACTGCACTCCTGAACTCTCACTGTAAAAAAGGGGAGAGTGATAAGATTTAGACAAGAGACATGAGAATGTTCCAAAGTATGGAGGAGCTTCCACATGAGGAGAAACTAAATAGCAGCTATTTATCCTGAAACAAAGACTCCTGAGGGAGACAAATATGGCAAAAAGGTGTGGAGGAGGCAAATCAACCTGTGAAGTGCTTTTGGCAGACAGATGTGAGAGAGGCCTTAAGAAACAAATAAAAGTGCTGAATTTAACAGAAATGTAACTTTCCAGGGAAGGTGTGGAAGTCAGACGAGTTTCACATAGGAGGTTATGCTGAGCCCTTTGGGGACAGCAGCCCTGGGGCTGCCAGGGACCATGTGGTGCAAAGGCCACCCAGCCCAGCTGCAGGCGGTGATCCCACTTGTGCTGGGGCAGAGCATGTGGTCAGCCATGTCCTTGTCCCCAGCCCATGTCACCTCAGGCAGTGGGGTGGGACTGGGGGGCACATGGATGCCCACCTCACCGGGCAGCCTTCAGGAGGTGCCGCTGGTACCTCTAAGGGCTCTTTTTTTGTGGGTGCAGCTCACAAGATACAAAGACCACAAATATTGTTAAACATTTTCCTCTTCGCTCTTCAAAATCGAGAGAAAAGTCCTGACTCAAGAAAAATTTTTTACCAGTGAGAAGGGAGCATTGCCAGAGAGTATGAACCCCTGTAGAGATTTTACTTTTGCTATTGATTTTATGCGTGAGATGCTTAGGTACTCTGATAGAATCTGACAGTATAAGAAGCCAGAGAGAGAACAGAAAGGCTAATACAGTAACAATGTCACCAGAATAACTTGTAAATTTTTTGGAAATTGTATGTTCAAGTCTGACTGAAATACCTCACTGTTTATCAAGTAGAGAAGTGTTTTGCCAAAAAATATCATCCTCCCCTTGAGAAGTTTTATTTTTTAATTGTTTTTTTTTTTCTGCAAGAAGAACATGGAAGGGAAAATGGGGCGTTTTAGAGAGCTATAAATGCCTTAGAAAGGCAAAAATGTAAATGGCAGAAGTGTAGCTGGTGAGCTGAGGCATTCACAGTGAAGGAACACACCTTCACTCCCTTGTTATGTAACTTATGTCACACTGGTATTATGGCAGGAGTGTTAAAAACCCTTGTTTAAAACACTGCTCTTAAATAAAGGGTTCTCTGAATAACAATGGGACAATGCAGCAGAAGGCATGGGGATGGGGGACACTGCATCCTCAGCTCCTCTGGAGGCCCAGAGGACATGCAGCCAAACCTGCCCTTTCAACAAAATGCTGCTCTACCAGGCAAGGCTGCTCTCTAAACACATCCACCCACCCTAAACAAACCCAGGAGCCAAATGTTCTCCGGAACAATGGTCTTTTGAAGGGTTAATTGCTTATAAAACTAAATAGAAATTTAACTGGAAGGCTGGCTGTAGTTTGGGTGCTCTCTGGGTTCAGTTGTTCTCCTGAGGGGTAACAGTCTGGATCTTTTTAGGCTGAGGAGGGACTTGAATATATCAGTCACTTCTGGAGCAAGTGCTCTCATGTCGAGGGTCTTTAACATAAAGCACAACTTCCACGTGTTGGAAGTGCAGCTGAGCTCTGGAGAACAATGGGCAGAGATTGGAGCACAATCCCACCCTTCATGTTCCCAGCTGTTTATTGCCTCAAGAGGGGCAAGATGTTATGGATTGCCCTTCTGGGCAGCCCATTCCTCCCTAAGCATAATCCAGAGCCTGGTCCTCATGCTGAGCTTCACACCAGTCGCCCAGCCCTAAAAAAAAAGTCAGTGAAGTGTCTGACCTGTCTGGACTGCCTCTGCACCAAATCTGTCCCCAGATGTGCCTAATTCTGGGCATTTGAATTATGTGTCAGAAATACTAGTTCATTAAAAATAAGAGCGCTTTCCATACAGTTACTGGATTACTGTATGTCAAGAGACTAAAGCATCTTTCATTTCAGTTCATTTAGTCCAGCAAGTCTCCCCACTGTAACTGTAACCCACCCTGCTGTCAGGGAATGCACCAGAGCTACCGCAGAGCTAGAGAACCAAAAAATATACATTTGAAGTGACAGCATGAAAAAAGTGGATGGGGGTGAAATATAATTAGCTGAGGCAAGGACAAGTAGGTAAGTCTCCACAGTCATAATTTATGGGGGATATTGTTATAGTTATTACCATGCAATTTAACAGGAATACACCAGAGCAATTTTGATATCTTAAAACATGCAGAGGCACTCACATATATGAGAAAAGTCTCAGAACTCAAATCATCCAAAATAACCAAGAAAGTTATTATCATAAACTGCCACAATTAACATGGGATTGCAAGAGATGAGTCTTAATTTCTGATAATCTTAAGAGAAAATGAAAGCATTATTAAAACTTTCATGTGGGAATGGTGGCTACGTTCACAGCTCTGTGCACACACCAGTACTCTGCAGTCTCCACCAGTCACTCCACCACTGCTCCTCTGCCAGTCCCAGAAACAAAAAGGTGTGTGGATTTGAGATTTTCCCAACCATTAGAGGATACATATGGTAAGGAAAAATACTGGGACTGACCCTTCCAGTTTAAATATATATTTTTTTTTAACAAAAGAGTAGTGTTCACTTACTGAAGAGGAGAGGAGGAGGTATGGACACTTGGTACAAGCTGCTGGGGATTCAAAATTGCAAAGTGCTTTATGACAGCCTGTGCTGCCATCCATAATTTACAGCCTTCCTTCTAATGCTGCTGTCAATACAGTATTTCTCTTATCAGGTGCATAAATTATTTCTTCCAGTGACATAGAATCAAAGAATGGGTTGGGTAGGAAGGGACACTTAAGGTCATCTAGTCCAACCACCCTCCCATAGGCAGAAACACCTTCAACTACATCAGGCTGCTCAGAGCCCCATCCAACCTGCCCTTGAATGTTCCCAGGGATGGGGCAACTCTCTGGGTAATTGGTACTAGTGTTTCACCACCCTCATTGTAAAAAACTTCTTCCTGCAACCTAGCTAAATCTATCCTTTTTTGATTTAAACCATTACCCCTTGCCCTATCCCAACAGGCCTGGCTTCAAACTTTTTTCCTTTCTTTCTTACAAGCCTTGAAAGGCCACAATAAGGCGTCCCCAGAGCCTTCTCTTTTCCAAATCCATCTCTCTCCAATTTAGCAAGAAGGACTTTGGAGTATCATGTCAAAGGCCTCACAGAAGTCCAGACAGGCAACATTTGTATCTTTTCCCATGATGTAGATTCCCACTGATGTAGATACTCCATCATAGAAAGCCACAGGTTGGTTAGGCAGGACCTGCCATACTGGCTGTCCTGAATTACCTTTCTGTTGTCCATGTGCCTTAGCAGAGCTTCTGGGAGGGTCTGTTCCACAAACTTCCCAGAAAAAGAGGTGAGACTGGCCGGTCGGTAGTTCCCAGGGTCCTCCTTTCTTTCCTTTTAAGAAATGGGTGCAAAGTTTCCCTTTTCCAGCCACCAGAGACCTCACCTGACTGTGCCACCACTTCAACAAAAGGAAAAATTAATCATTTTAATTCACACTTAAATTGCTGAAGATTATCCACTGTCCATTAGATTTCAACAATACCCAAATGTAAGCTGTTCTAATCATATGCTAAAATACAATAACCACCAACTCTCACAAGCTTCAGAAAAAAATCAATCACTCCCACACTGATCAAATTTCTGCCTGTCTCAGAAGTCCTTTTTCTCTTCTTTTCCTGTACTTATGTGTGCCCAGTGTGATTTCAACTTAATATGCAGCCAACCCTTATTCCTCATAGCTGCCTACTTAAGGTGATGAGCTTGTGTATACACCTGTTTCAGTCCAATAGATATGGTTTAGAAATAGTTGCTCTTCTCTTGGGGCATTAGGATAGGCTGGAAGAGCTCCTGAGGTTTACTGTTGTCTTTAAAAATCTGTTCCTCAAGCTTTAAAATGTTGTCCCAGATTTGGAAAGGGAGCACTTATTTAAGGAGGGATGAAGTACCACAGCTGTCAGCACCATTTCAGACATTTCTGGATTACAAAATCACTCTCTGTCTGTGTCCTTAAATAAGAACAAAATGAATCTCCGGATAATTTATTGGTTTTATCTTTTTCATTTTGAGGCTCGAGGTGAACTGGATCTTCTCTGAACCAGAACAATAAGCCCAATTAGACCAAGCCTGCATTCCCAGCAAATGACTCTGCAGTTAAAGCAAGAGACCCACAAAACTCTTACAAATAAGGCTCATGTAAAATTGTTTCTAAAATCTAAATTTTAGATGTATCAAAGAAAGCCCATTATGTTATTTCAGGGTTGGTTTTTTGCACCATTTTTTTCTAATACTGCCAGTCCATGTCTGTAAAAATCTTCTTCCTTCTGTTTGCTGAATCATGCCTGGAATCCATATTAGAAGTCAAGTGTAAAAAAATAGGAGGGGAAGCTGTGCTACAGGCAGCTGTTGTTGTCAATGCCCTTTCTTTCTCCGCAATAAAAGTCACACAAAAACTTAGAACCTTGCTGGGCCTCTACTCCTTACTGTCAACATTACCTCCCTTCAGATCTGTAAAAGGGCAAATCTTTTCCTAGCAACAGCATTAACCCGTTTGCAGGGATTTGAATACAGCCTTGCTTCCTTTCTTTCCCATAGCTGGCAACAGCTTGTGCTGTTCCTGCATGCCTGTGGTTCAGAGGGTTATAGTCCCTCTTTAGCATCAGGAACTATTCCACAGGAACCCCAACAGGAGCAGAGAGATAGGAGAGCTCGACACTAATCAGAGCATGTGTTCTGCTCTAATCAAGGCACTGAGTAACACAGCAAGGGAAGGGCTGCTGATAGCACTCAGAGGGGAGTGTTACAAGCATACAGCTACAGCAGGAAGTTTTATACTTCAGTATTAATTTGAATGTGTGGGATATTTCTGATACAATCTCAAGACAGTAATCAGACCATTAATTGACCAGACACTTACTCCTGTCTCAGTAAATCATGATTGTGGTCCTTAGCCTTTGTGGAATGACCTTCAAATAAAAAGGAAGACAGGTAAGTATGAACACACAAGAAAGATCTATAGTTCATTTCACATATATAAAAACAGATACAGAGATAGATATACTTTCTAGCAGCACCTAAAATGTTTTACATAGGTATTTTTCTAGCTTCTGGACCAAATTGAATTTTATTGCTTTTTCACAGATCACCAACTCAATAACCATATTTCCTGTTATCACTCTGAGGCACCAACACAATGATCTGCATCTCCTAAAAGACTTCGGCTAAGGAGCTAAAGGAGCTTTTGGTGTAAAGTGTTTGGGAGTCACAGGGCTACTCAGTTATGCATCCTTAACTGTGTTAAGAGTGGCCTGTTGAAATCCTGTCTATCTCTGGGGAAGGACCTACACAAAATAGAACAGACTATAACAATCATAGACAGGTGGAAGTTTAGCTCCAAACCTGAACTTTGTGCTGAGTCCCTCACTACAGGGAAAACACACAACACTGTTTGGCTACACTGAAAACCCCAAGGAATTCAGATTGCAGAACTGAAGCAATGCTTTTGTATTTTTTTCATACTTGTGAAAATGTGGTATCTGTGTATACAAATGCCAGGCAATTCCAAAAGGGATAGGATGGAGGTCATTTAAAACACATAACTCCAGACCAGCTGGTAATCTGAGTTTTATCATGATGCTACTAACATTTTGTGAACTACTGCCATGCCTGGTGTCCACTGACATTACTCACACAAGACAAGGTAAAACCTAAATATACATATTTGGTGATATGTCAATGCTGAAATGAGCAATAGAAACCTTGTGCGATTTTTTTTTTTTTGCAGTATTTCCTACCATCTAAGAGGCATTTTATCAAAACAGTTCAAAAGAGTTTTTCATTCAGAAATTATCAAAGAAAGTCTCCAGAGAGCTGACCACAGTGGATCTCCAGAAGTGTTTTTTCTGAAAGGAAGCAAGACGCAGAATCTTGTAATCTGCTCCTCAACCTGTGATCTCCTTGCCAGCAGATGATGTGGATTTGGAAAGGGGAGACTGGACAAGCACTTGAAAGAGATTTACTGAGGGCACTAAAACAGACAAATTGCATTAGACTCAGGCAGGCTCTTGAATCAAATCCAGTCTGAGACTAGGAGAGTATGTAAATATCATAGCTGCATGCCTTGCTCCCACTCTACCCCAGGCACTTGCTGTGGCCACTGCTGGAGACAAGGTGCTGGGATGTGCCTTCCTCTGAGCACTTATGGTTGTTATGTTCCAATAAAGTCACAGGAAAAGTCCTGTTGGCAGGAAAGCTGTGTTGGCTTCATGTTGGCTTCACATTGGCGTGATACAAGTGCTTTGCTGCCCATCTCTTTTATAAATGTATTTTTTAGTCTTTAGTGCTTCAGTTATCTCTCAAATCTATACTTACAAAGTAATTAATTCCTAGGAATACATAAATGGCTTTTCTGCTGGATTTTAGATGGATTACATCTCAGGTGTTTTAGACAACCTCAGGGTGAGATTACTTTTCTTATACTTCTGTGATACACCTGAGAAAGTGGTGACACATCTAGAGCAATTTCTTTGCCTTGCAGTTCCTTCCACATATGCATCATCATCCCTTATTATTTTTATTACTTATATTTTTGTGTGTCACTTCTATGAAGTTACATAAGGTGATTAATGCTCTATGACTGTGTAATGACTTCATTTGATTGGTGAAAAAATAATTAGAGAAGAAAGAAACCGCCCTTAGAAAAAACCATGAGACCAGATGGAACAGCATGTCTTGGGCGTGGGAATGGTTACACAGTAGTTTTTGGGAAACCATCACTGGGGAATTTTGTTCTTCTGCTCTGCATGTTCAATCACGACCTCAGTGACCAGTGTCTCTTCTAAAATATCAGAAGAGTTCAGGAGAGAAATTCGTTAGGGAAATTTGACCTTCTTGTCCAATAGATTCCTCTGACTTAAGCTTCTCTAAAACTTGACTGGCCAGGGATGTCCTTCCCCATAACTTGAGTATTTATCAGAGGGTTTGGTTCAGTTTCAGAAGACAAATCATCATGCTGGCATCTCCACACCCAGGTGGGAGTGAATACAGACCAACCACTGCCAAAATAATAACAATAATAATGAGAGATGTGTTGAATAAGTGCTTAAGCTCAGCCACTTCCTCTGTCAATGAAGGAGGAAGCAAAGGGGAGATTTTCAGAAAAAAAAAGCCACTCAAACCATCTATTAGCACTTACTATAGTCACCTTGCAGTAGGGGCTTCACACTTCAGTGCTATAGATTTAGGACTACACACCTTGCAACAGACCTCAAAGTCCTTGTAACCTTTCCTGTAGGATTTGGAGCAGCAGTAGTGAGTGCATAAGGCTGTTGTGCTGTGTGACTGCCACTGTCCAAAAGGCTGTTTAACCTGAGCTTACACATAAGGAGTGACTCCATCCAACATATTGGTGCATCAGCCATATAGAACTGGAACCAGCCCTACACGGTTCTGAAAAACATCATCGAAGTATTTACGCCTAACCTGGGAATTTGGGTAGCAACTGAAACACAGTTGAAAGGGAAGTGTGGTAGGGCTACACCCATAAGGGTTCTCATTCACTCTTGTGTTTCCCTATTGAAGCCTAATTTTGCTCCAACATCAAGCTGCTTCCATTAAAAACAATCCCCCTTTCGAAAAAACAAATCCACAAAAAATGAAGAAACATTAAGAGTTATTCTTTGGGTCTAATTCCACTCTCCAGCAAAGCTAGGGTGTGCAGAACATGATTCCTTTCAGTCTTAGAAGCACCAGTAAGTTCACAATCCAAATGAGCTATAACGGCTTATTTAATTAGAAATTATGAGAGTTTTAAGTCTTGGGAAAAAAAAATCTCAGGATTTTCAAGTCTCAGCTTTCTCTGTTTACCTTCCCTAAAATTCTCTAGCTTCTCCCAACATTAAAATCAATACATATATATTTGTGACATCAAGGAAAACATGGGATTTCAGAAGCCTCTCAGCATTTGCTGGTAGAGAGAACCAGCTGAGACACAAATCTAGTGTTGATTAATTGTTATTTTAACATACTATCTATATTTAAAATGTCAACTTAAGTGGCTAGTTGGGATAGAGATCACAGGGAGATGATATGTTTATATCTTTATTATGAATAAAGCATGTTCTCAAAAATCTTACTTAATTCTGAGAAATGAATTGGGGCAGCGTAATGAGTGCCAGGGATGAGTAATCAGTGCCAGGTTAGGCATGCTTCACTGGCTTGCAAGGGATGGGAAGCTCCCTGCCATAGCAGCTCATCAGCCCAGACTTACCCTCTGCCTGGCACAGTGTCTGGTCACTGTGGATTCCCACTGTGCTGCTTTTCACCACCTCAGATGGTCACTTCAGTCAAGTTTATATCAACTATTTTTGGCTTTTTGAGGTAGATGTCTCCTTGCTCATCTTACAAAAGAGCTTTGGTTGTGCCTGTGACACCAGCCATAATTCAGTCTGGCAAATGCTATTCAGTTCCATCAGGCGTGCTGATGAGTTCTCACAATGATGGCTTAGGCAAATTTCCTAACTATACATTTCTTCTTGCTGGGAGATCGCTGGCCAAGAGTTCACAAGTGAGCAGTGCACTCTTTCCAGGAGAAAAGGAGGTCTGTGCATTGCCCAGGTAGAAATTCAAACGTTAGAAGGATGTTTGAATCAGGGCTGATGATGCAGACACAATTAGCGGACGTTGCACCTGCCAGACCTGCAGCAGATATTAATGTTGCTCAGAAAAAAGGGTCATGAACAGAGATGTCAGACTCTGAAACTCCTGAGGAAATTACGCTGTCAGCAAAAGGCCAGGCAGACCCCCGAGACGGGAGAGCGCGCCAGGAGGTTCCTTTTGCTGGGAATGCAGAGTTTTCCCTGTGGGGAATGGGGGTTGGCAGCTGCACACCTGCCTCCTCCACAGCTTCCCAAGTGCCTCCCCAGATGGGAGCGTTTGCTGGAGATGGCCCACGCTGCTCCGAGCAGTTTCCGGAGCCCTGTGGCTGCTGTCAGGAGAAGAAACAGCATGTGAAACATGGCATCGTTTCATTTCACTGAAAGGAAGCAGATAACACAATGGATAAAATAATGTTACAGTCCCCATATGTGGCTCAATACTGCTGCTTAAAAGCATTATTCGAATACTGTGGACCCACAATAAGCACACAGGGAGGGGTTGTTAAACACTTCTAAATGACACTGCAATGAATTCCCTGTGTTTCCTCCTGGTTTTTGCAGTCTCCATCAACATGACACATAGGTATTCGATATAGTGCCTTGCTCCACACACCTTCCTGGGCTCTCTGCACTTCGGGCATTCTCCTTCCCCTTGCACACTGAAGGAAGGACACGTTTTAAAGAGCAAAAGAACTTTGTTGAAACTTCACCCAGGAAAGGCCATGAGACAGGACAGAAGTGGAGCCATAGGCTTTGCCATGGATGCTTTCAGGAGATCTGGCCCCAGTAAATGCCCTCAGTAGTCTCTGTCTCCAGTGGTGGGTGAGAGTGAAGGACCTCAGAAGGGGATCCAGCCTTCCCTGCTCCCTGCCCTGTGGCCATGGTGCTGCTCAGCCTCTGTGTGGAGGCAGACCCTGGGGAAAGGGCTTTCCTCTCCTGCCTGCCACTCTCGCTGGGCAGCTGAGCTGTTTGAGGCAAAACTTGTCTGAGACCTAGTGCCAGCAAAAATCTCCTTCAAATAAGAACCATAAGGGAGATCAGGGAGCAAACCAAAAATGATAGGAGGAGGTGATGGAGCTGTGCCAGTTATTCAGTAACAAAGCAAGTAGAGCACTCAACAGATTGTGAGGACCTGGGATCCCCTTAGCAGACCAAGGATCTTTGAAGTTACGTCCTGAAAAACATTCATCATAAACCAGATAAGTCATCCCAGGAAGAAGACCAATGCCCAGGTCTTCTCCAGGACTCCAGTGAGCACTGTAGATGGTAAGGGCCACAAAGGCTTCCTTTTTAGCTTTCAGCTTTCCAGAATATGAGTCCTTGGGCTAAATCCAGCATAAACACCACCTGATCTGCAAGATGGGAATGAGCTAGAATAATTGGTAACATATGAAACTAAGAGTTCATCCCTTCCTCCTGTTTCCACCACCTCTCCTCCCACCTTGTTTCCTAGAATACTTATTTGTGGTCTGTGACTGAGGATCACTGCAAGAGCTGCACTGGGAATTCACTGGGAATGCTCGACGAAATCTCTGCTGCCCAAACTTCAGCAAGCTTCTTGCAGCAGCATAAAAACATCAATACTTGTGCACCAGTGAAAGAGAGAAAAAAAATCTGCCATACACGAAAAAAACCGTATTGCTCTCCAGTGGGCCTGGGTGAGCAGTGAGTGACCTGGAGGCTTGTCCTGCAGTGAGACAGGGAGCTGTACATCGACAGGGCTCCTTAATACACTTACAAAATTGAGTGAAGGGCACCGAAAGAGGGATATTGTGTCACCTATTCACTTCTCCTTTCATGAAGCCACACATAACACAAAGTTAATTAAAGCCTCTATTCTGAGAAAAGGGAATGTTCCATTTGGTAAATTTAGAAACAGCTGGTTAGTTTTACCCATTACTTTTGTGCTAACATCAGTTGAGCTCATTCAACTCTCTCTTTTTATGAAGCTGTCCTTCCTATGCTACCTGATAGCTACTAATTGCTGCAACTACATTTCTGAATTGCAAATTTTCTGCACTGATAAAAACTTTGATTGCCTGTCAGCTACACATAAGGGAAAGATCACCAGTGCTAAATGAGGTGTTCCACGCTTGGATAATAATGCCTAATGAATTATTCAAAAAAGAATGCTTGAATGAAGCAAACAATTTGAAGGGTTACTAGCAGCCGTAACAGTTCAACAGCCAAAAGAACAAAAGTATCATCCTGAAAATTACACTAATGATTAAAAAATGCGTATTAATTCTACATTTGGAGAAAAAAGAAATGCCAATCTGATTTTAAAGGTTAATCATTATTTTTTCACTAATGCTCTAATCTCTGGGAAAAACACCCTTTACCAATATTTTGGGACATATAATATTATGACATAACATATTTATATAATTTTCCAGGCATTAACCCTCTCTGCAAATTTCAAATTTCACTGTGAAAGAATTGAAAATCTGGTTTGAGACCCTATTACTGTCTTCAAGATTCTTTCTATTGCTTTAAATGGACTTCAGATCAGGCCCAGTTTCCAGCACAGCAGCATCATACTGATGCCTTGGGGTCAAGCACCTCTAAAGGTGCTCTCAAGAGAGCAACTGCTGAACCACAGCATGGCCTCAACCACACCAAAACACAGCCCAGAGTGTCTGAATTACTCCAGAATGGCTTTGGTGTGGTGAAGCCAGAATCTGGTTCTCACTATTCATGTGATGAAAGATTTGCTAAATGAAACAATGAGGGAAGGAAACAAGACCCACACATCCAAATTATATTAAAAGCAACAACTATATTCACGTAACTGCTGTAATATATAATTCTTCCATCCCAGAACTGATTGCATCTTTGAAAAAAGGTGGATGGTTATTAAGGAAAGAAATATTTTCTCTAAATGCTCCTGGCTAAAGCGAGAAGCATAAAAGAAAAAGAAATCCTTAACAAACCATGAGAATTTCACGGATGTCCAATGCTGACACATTTTCAGCTTTCATAAAAATATATTTCCAAGGCCGAAAGTGATAATTTATTATGACAGACTCTTTCTGGTTGCCAAAAAGACAGGAAAAATCTGAGAACCAAATCCTGAAGAACATCTCCTGTAAAATATAAGCATTATGTGAAATACAGGGAAAATAGCAGCACAAGGGCAGTGTCACGTTTATCTGCTGTGCTGTTAAACACTTGTGGTTGCTGCCTTTGGAGCTGAGCTAACACAGACACATCATCGCAGCAGAGAGGTCTCCCAGTGATTGTACAGTGTGGATGGCACTAAGGAAGGATTGGTAAAATAGCATTTATTAAAATGAAACCCAGTCAACGACTTAGCTACCTCTGCTGCAATTTTACAGCTATAAAGCCTTTGGTATTAGACGCCAATTAGTGATTTTATGATAAAGATGTTCAATGTCAAGATAACACTTCTTCTCATTTCTGGCAGTGACACTGAATGGTGGATAGAAGAAATGACTTCAGGAAAGCATAGCTGACCATCTGCTTAGGCCTGCTCACTCACTGATGATTAATCCTTTCCCTCGAGGACAATGTCTCCATGTGTTTCTCTTGCTGTCTTTTTAATGTCACAAAAAGAGGTTGATAAACACATTCAAGTCACAATTAAAAAACATTTTAACTGACCAGTTGCCACTGATGATATTATTAGACAGTTTTAGTCACTCTTGTAGCAATGCGTTTAGTGGTGTTGATGTGAAGTGGAGATGAAGTTTAATGTGCCTCCTACCTATTTTTATGTTCAGGTGACATTTAAATGTTTACCTTGATGCAAACAAGCAGTCTGCAGGAGGCATGGGGAGAGGGTCATTTTTTACCCTACAAAAGCAAGAGCTCAGGAAACACTATCTGGTGGACTGCAAGGCAACTGCTGTCCTTTGACTGGGATGAGGGAGGAGGAGGAAGAGGAGGAGCAAAATACCTATCAGAGATTGTGGTTAGATTGCAGTGATTACTTCTATACCCATATATGCTGCTGCCAAATGAACAAGGGAGTGATTTCCCTCCTCCCCTCAACAGGTCAGAGCTCTGTGCTGGGCTCATGGGCACTGTGAGCACACAGGAGCCACACGTGTGCAGGGACATCCTGCTGGTGACACAGAAGCTGCTGCAGCAATGAACAGGGTTGGCTCCTAACTGGCCTCTTTTCTCTCACAAATGATAGTAAGAATTTTGCTCCATGTGGGAGCAGGTTGATGCTCACTGCTGTGCAGAGCTGTCCTGGTGCAAGAGGTGACTTTTGAGGGACCAACAGCTTCCATGAGGCCTGGCAGATGCAGAGCTTTGCATCTCTGGCCAAAAGATTACTTTCTATTTATATTCTCCTATAGGGATGTAAGAGCAGACAATTTCCAGTGCTCAGGACCTGACCTTTCCTCTCCTCCCCAGTCTTTTACTTGTGGTATACTTTTGTTCCTCCAATTGATCTGCACGTGCAACCAACAGAATCACATTTCTCCTCTGAATTTGTCTCAAACTGGGACACTTTCCTAGACCTATGCCTACATCATTGCCTCTCATTAGCTTAAGGGATTTAAACTGTCCTGCAGACCTTAGGAGTGAATGTAAGTTGTGATTCAATAGGAGTCCAGTAAGTTATGAAACAGGACAAAGCAAGGAGAGACATAGAAAGTGGTTACTTGTTGAAGGCAGATTTGACTCCTGATTTCATCCCTCATGAAGAGGAATTTTCAAAAGCCCTGGGGTAACTTGGAAAACCAGGTCTCAATGACTTTTAATCAATTACACATATTCTTGAAATTCATGTAGATAATGAGTGAGCAAGTTTACAGTCCAGTCCAACATGTGGTGAAATTGATGGCAATGTTTGCGTTCTGAATGATAGTTCCAGTACTTAGATTTCCTGTAGGCATTGCAGGAAAAGAAACAAAACAAAACAAACAAAATAATAAAAAACCCCCCAAACTTAAAAAAAAAAAAAAAAGGTGGTTTATGCAAGAAAAAGGTAGTGGCAGTTTACCAGTTCAGATGGAACATTTCATGGGATGAGAGCAAAGGCACAGATATGGTAAGAGAAGACAAGCAGGATCTCATAACTCATAATCACTGGAGGACATAGCAAATCAACTGCCCTTACATAGTCACTGGTGGCTGGACCTTGGTGTGGTACAGAGGAGATCCAGTGGAGGAATGTAAGAGAAGAGGACAGGTGATTACAGAGGTGGGCCTTTCAGGTGATTTTTACTGAAATATTTTTTCTGCATGATGGCAGCAGGAATGGATACTGAAAGCTTTTTTTCTCATTGACGCCAAAAATAGGTGAAGGAAAAGGACAGGATTTTAAATGCTGAACCCATTGAGAAAAATTGCTGCCTATAAATGATTTCTTTTAAAATCATCAGGATATTCATACACCAATTTCCAGCGGAATTGCATAGATGCTTTATAAGGGGAGAAGAGGAATAACCCTTGAAGAGGCTCTCAAGGGATGGTTGCTGACATGGAAAACCATTTGCCCCAGTCAAATTTTTGGCTTTAATTTGAGATGAAGGATCTAAGTCATTTAAGGGTGTTTCTGTTTACCCCTCAAGCTTCCTGGAGGCAAGAGAGAAGCTTCCGTGATCAATATTATCAAATGGCATGGGGAAGCACAGGGCATTACATATAAACATTCTTTCTTTTTCAGATGCTGGGGACATCTCATCTACTAAATAACAAGGCACTTACCACATCATAACCTACAATCAGTCAAACAGATCAATTCAGTGTAGTGGTACAGGATAAAAAGTCTGATTTCTGATGTATTAGAGTTCTTAGAAAATGGTAATTAAGCAGCAGGTGGTACCTTGAGCAAAATTTTGAGGGTGGATTACCACAACAGATCTAAGCAAGTATCATCTAGTAACAATATCTAAAACTTCATTTAAAGAGTTCTTCCTCCAAAAAATTCCTGTGCCCAATACAGAACCACAGTCACTCCAACAGACTTGTGACAGAGTCTTTGTAGAGCTGGATGTGAGAGGTAAAATTCATCAATTCCCAACATCAAGTTCATGTAATATCCATTGTAAAAAAAGGCTATACCTCATCGCTTTAGGATATTGTTTCCAGTGATCAACTACCTACTCTCTATTTTAATTTCCTATCCTCGCTTTGTTTCTTTCACTTTAACAAAACCCTTTATTCTAAGAAAATTAAGAGAACAGTAGACAAAATTCTTCCTTTTTATAAAAAAGGCTTTCAATATTTATCAGATCAATGATAACTTCCAATTAAAATTTTATGACCAAAAATTCCTGACTTGAAATTTTGGAAGACAAATTATTCAAGAATCTCAGGGAGACTACTCAAATAGTGAGATACTAAGAGTGTTTAGACACTCGGAAACATAGGCTCCTAGTTTAAAGCAGCCTGCTAAGTCCAGGAGAGTTCAAATTTAAAATTAAATCATCAGCAAATTGCACTGACAATTGCAAAAGAAGAAATGGATCTGGCCTGTACAGTTGAGCAAGAAATCCATTATTCATATTTTAAGAGCTGAATCAAAGGCTGTTTTGTTTGCAATTGAATTCTGCCAGGGGTAAATCCAGAGAAAAGTGAAATGTGCTACAAAGGTAAGCTTTTAAATTTCTTTCTCTTTGTGTATTTGGTTTGTGAGATGTTTCCAAGTAATAAAAAGATGACTTGGTAAACAGAATGTGTAACATGATCCTGAAAAAGGGGCAATTCCTTGCCTTCAAGAAGCATAGCTCAGATGGCAAAAGAAATGAAGTAAAACATTAGGAGGATAGTGACAGCTTTTCATAGAGACATTTCAAAATGTTGACATCCAAAGTAAATTCAAAGAGATTAAATGGCTTTGAGTAGTCAAGAAAAAAAATCACACAGATGTGTCATCAGCATAACACTGGAAGCTGGAACTCAAACCACCCTGATGGCTAAAAAAACAGAAGGAGGAGCAAACACTACAGAAATAGGCCTGTACCCACCAGCAGCAACTGAAAGGGCTAATTCTGATACAACATTAATTTTAATGAGTTGCATAGTTAAATGAGTTATAATTGTAATCAAGGTGTCAGTGCAGCTCTCCAGGTATCCTGTGCTCACCAGGGCCATTCAGGGGGACTGGTCTCTTCTGACTTGCCCCTGTGGCTGTGAATGAATTTGAGCACCCCAGACTTGTACCGAAATGTCACAACTTAGCTCTTCCTTAAAGAAATCCCAAACCAAAAAATCTGATTTTTCTGTTTCTACATCTGCCTGGTCTTCTCTCCTACAAATGTCTGTATGTTGTTTGGGTGGCTGTTTGTGCCTCCAGGCCCTGCTCATCCTTCCATCACAGCTTCCCACAGCCCTCTCCCAAGCACCAGCTTCTAATTTGTAGCAAAAAACTGCCCACCACACCTGGAAAACAGAGCTCAAACTGAGAGGCTAAAATAGAAAAGCAGACTCCACCTTGGCTTAAGCCAGTGAATTCCAAGACACATGACTGTAAGGAGGTAAAAATAAATGTTGGGAATCACAGCAGCCACAGAGGAGGATAATGAGAAGTGCTGGTGTTAACTCTGGAAGACCAAAACAAACCACACAACACTGCCCTGGGCTATTAGATCTGGATTAAGTAATTAGTTCATCAGATCTCCCCAGATCCAGGTGTGTGCCTCAAATCTTAGCCATAAATTGTTTTAAAAGCACAGAGTGTGCACATTATGAAAAGCCAGATACGTAACCAAACCCACATCATCCATTTCACTTGAGTCTTACTACACTGTTCTATGAAAGATCTACTTTTATTTCTCTTTAGTTTACTGCACCAATAAAAGGGTAAAATAGGTGGTGTCACCAGGGTGGCTGTTCCAGCACATTTTAAAAGTTCAGTTGCTGCACTTTTTTAGCTGCAAGACTGAGGGACTTTTCTTCATGCATCCAGCTCGCTTTGGTTTTCATCCTAAAAAACCCATGAGGTATGGGGAGGAGATTTCAGAAAACCTGAGAAACTGAAGAGCTTTGGGTTGAGCTGGAAAAATAACAAACGGGCAGGAGCAATATACTGTAATAGAGAAAAAACCAAATGCCAAAGCCAGTCCCTTCTGTTTTCAGCTTTTCCAGCGTTTCTCTCCATGTGTACGTTGCCTAGGACAGTCATCTTCAGGTAAAGACTATTTTGTCAAAATATTCTTGAGGGTCTTTATGTTTGTCATCCCTGTATCAAGAACAATGTGCATTATTTCACATTTCTCAGTAATAAATTTAATTTGCCATGTGTCAGCTCAATTACTGAGCTGATCTAAGGCACAATGAATGTTTCTTGCCACTCACTTTGTGCTCACTCTGCATCATAATTTAGTATCATCAGCACATACAGCACATTATGGTGGGCGTTTCTAACTAGGTAATTTATTTAAAATCAAACTATGAATCCAAGTATTAATCACACTTAACTCTTCCCTTTTGGGGGGAACCCTCAGCACAGAAAATTCATTTTCTTTCTTGTATTTCTATGCCATGTCCTTCTCAGCCCCTGTTAGGTTCATCTTCAGAAGCAGCCTGTCATGTAGATCCTTATCAGAGATTTTCTGAAAACCTAGATAAAATATGTCATATGCACTGCAATTATCTACTTTATAACTCCTAAGCTCATTAAAGAGGTCAATTAGTCATTATTGCCTTTTTTAAACCCCCTCTGGCAGCCTCAGGTTAGACTTTGGCTCCTTAATGCAGGCAGTACTCAAACAGAGTGAGTGCTCCCAGGAGCCAAGTGCTCCTGCAGCCAAAGCTGAGCACCAGCACTTTTAGAGGGAAAAAAAGGGAAAAGAAAAAGAAGGTAACTGCCCACAGTTCCACTCACATATAAAATATTGATGAAAAGACAGAGAAAATAGAGCTGGAAATGTAAAGAAATCACAACTGAGTGAAGAAAAAAAAAATCACGGAGAGAATAGGAGAAAGGGTGGGGGAGGGAACACTGCAGAGCACTTTTGTAAGCAGAAGCTGAAATTAGCAGGGGGGGTATCTATTTGCAAGCAGAACAAATACAATTAGATGGTCCCCCTGCTAATTTTGGCTTCTGGTTTCACAAGTGCACTGCAGGGCACACACCTTTCTTTCCATTTCCTCCTGTTCCGTGCTTTCCAGGTGAGAAACAGCAAAGAAGCAGCACGTCCATTTTGAGTGCTGACAGTAAGCACCTGGATGAGTCCTAGCACTTCATCACAAAAATAATCACACAGAGATTTTGGTGGTTATTAGTAACAAAGCCTCCCTCACAGCAGTGCTTCTGCGTGGTGCACTGGTGGATGAACCAACACAGCCAAGCATCCAAAAAGTCTCATGGCTGTCTTCTGCTGACTCAGTTTCTCTTGGGTCCAAGGTAGGACCACACAGAGTCATGTGAAGATGGAGATGCCTGGGCCAGTGGGGAGGACAGGATGGAAATGTGCCCAACCCCAGCTGAATCCTCATCTAGGACCCTCTGCAGAGCATCTCTTCGCTTTTGACCATGAACTATTCCCAACTCATCTCCTTGATGTTTTCACTGCCATTGTTGTGGTGCAAATTGAAGGAGAGAAATGAAATGGAATAAGAGAATGAAAGAAGGCTATTCCTGCCTCGATCTCATTATCTCTGCTGAAAAAATGAGCAATCATGGCAGTGAGAAACAAAATCTCTGAGGAGTGCTACTCCAGGCAGAGAAAGCAGCATCACAGGGAAGGAGAGCATTAATATGTGCTTTTCAACCAACTGCATTTCAATTTACTGCTGGACTCTACATCTCTTTTATTAATTTAGGAGTGTTTCTACTTTATTCTGTAATCTGTGCTCTACATTTTACCGAGTTAGATGTCTATTTTCTTTTTCTGCTCTTTTTTCTTGGTTTTGTTTGGCGGTGCTGCAGACGATCCCATTTCCTTCTATTTGCAAGTTTGCTTTTTCTATATTTCACAGTTGCAATCAGTGCTGTCCACTATCTTATTCCTGTGTGATAAGTGATATCTGCTAAAACTGCACATGAACTCATTTTTCTCCGTTCCCTTCAAATCCCTTCAAAGTTGAAATCTGAACCCCATCTGAAATAACAAATTGTTGTCTTGTGACTGGCAATTATTAGTTCTGGCTTATGAGTTTTGATCTCTAAGGTAATTTAATGTGTAACCTTAATTTAGTTACTCATATCCTGGGACTCTATCTAAAGTCCAGTTTGGCATTACCTTTTTAGCTATTAATTGCAACCCAGCTGGGCTGTGCACGTATTAGAATGAAGCAATACTTTGATGAATAAATCTCTGCATTGTTTCCTAATACACACATTTTAAGGGCATCCAGCTAATGAGGACAACTGAGGTAAGTCACACACACTATATTATTTGTGATAATATCTTTTGTGTTTACTAGGACTCAGGTAAACAATATAATAGAATGGATGTTTTTATAGACTAAGCCAATCTTGCAACATGACAGGCTAACACTTATTAATATTGGCAATATCCTGAGTTAATTATTTTTCTGTACACAGTTCTGCTGTTTATGTCTCTGATCCTCCTGTATCATCCATGCAAGCAGAACTTTGTATCCATGCTGAATCCTACGAAAGACAGGAATATGTCCATTTGCACCCAGACAAACATACAAAGAGCTGAGTTATGCCAGCAACACTCAGATTTTTTGCCCTGCTTCCCAAACTAGATATATTAAGTACTAACCTTGTTTTCAAATGACCTATTATGGACTGGATATATTTATTTGTATGACTTGAAAAGCTGATGTAGCTGAAATATATTAAGAACTTAAAGGAGTCTAAAATAACACAATGCAGAAAAGCTTCATCCTGAAGAGAGGTGGAGTAGAGACAGCTCTTTGCATGGTATCACCAGTAAGACAAACATATGAACAAATAGTTACAAAAGTAAGTTATAGTAAATATCTTCATGATACTGGAAGAGAAATTAAGGGGTTTTGCCTTACAACTCAGAAGCACAGTAGCAGAGAAGTTAAGTAATCCATGAATCTGACCATGTCAAATAGATGATGATTTACTCTTCATCATTCATTTATTTAAAAGTTTCCTTGTTTTTGAAGACTTGGTGTCTTTTTTTGGGGTGGATGTGGGAGTGTGTTAACATGCTTCTCTGCTCAAGAATATGATCATGCAAATCTGTTCATTATTGACAAATAACTGTGCGGGTATGGTGCTATCAGAAGGGTTTTCTGTGGTGATCACTGAGCCCAGTGAGGAAACAATAGAATTTCAAATTTCGCTAGCAGTCCTGAATCCTCAGACACCTTTCTCTGTAGTTACTCTGGTTCCAGTGAAACAAGATCACTGTGGATAACAGCACTTGAAGACCATCACACTGGACTATGACTATTTCAAGTTATTTCAACACCCAGACCTTTAGAAGTTCAGTAGTTCTCAGAATTTCTGGAATACTAAACACACTAATTGTTCTGTTGCAAAATTATAAGTCTGGGAACAAAAATCCTGTTATACTCAGTAAAAGCCATCCCACTGCCATGCAGCCCTTGCCAGGACCGTAGGCATTAAAAGAAAGTGCTACGTAGATTAAATGTGGGCTCACCTGCCAGGCAGCATATGTTTCACTACTGTCAAACCCAAGGGTTCTGTAAAGGATTGAGACAGATGTTTATCTCACCTCCTGCACCTTTTGGAGAGATCATGTCACAGCACCCCCATCACCAGAATGCTTCATTGTGAAACACAGCACCCTTTTTAACACCGGTTTGCCTGCAACCTGAGACTTGCTGGTAGAGGTTTTCTTCCACGTCAGCTAGTCTTGGCTATCTTAAGTTTTCCTAAAGTGACATGCTGGAATTCCCTCCACGCATATCAACCTGGAGATACGTGAGGTGCAGTGAATTGTAAACTTTCACAACTGATTTACATGTTCCAGGTTTTAATACCCTCTCAATTCTTAAACGGATTAAGGAGGACAGTCTTTAGCTACATTTGACAGAGATTATTCTCGACATGGCCTATTTTTCATGGTAGTCATTTACTGTACTTAGTAATTAGCTATATGGCCTTCTGCATTGATCTCTTTCTCTCTGAATCTACTTTAGGTCTGCTTCCTAAATGCTGGATACGGTGTTTAGTGACACCACTTTTGTTTATTCATTCATTTCTTCACATGACATAAATTGGCAAGGAATAATCAAAGGCTGGAAAAAAAATGGGTTTGGCTGTCATAAGATGGATAAAAGCTCTGGAATGGCTGCCCAGTAATAGGAATACTGGAGGCCAAAAATTCAAGTCTTTTTTTAGATGAAGCTCACACAGTTTCTGAGAAGACTTGTAAGACCTAACATATGGGTCCCAAAATACAAAATGCCTCTCTCAGGAATTTGAGAGATGAGTGCACATACACAGGATGATTCATCACCACAAAACATCCCAGTATTTTCTGTGTGTGTAGAAAACAAACAGAAAGTTAATCATAGCTTGTTACTTATAAGCTTTCCTTTGAGCCTTGAAAAGGCTAACTCTAACTTTGAACATCACTGTTTCCATAGGGGAAGTTTGACTCTTAAAAAATTTAGGGGCACATGCAGCTGACTCCTGGTGCTCCATGTACTTGTACTTGTAAGGCTACCCACACTAGCAGTCACCCAGATCCTTTATGATATCTTCATCATATTTTCCACAAGGATCATCCATCACATCAGGTATGTGTTTATTTGCCTACACAGTCACAGCCTTGCTGTTTTGATAACCAAGCTATGGATTTATCTGGAGATAGATTTCAGGAGGTTGCTCACCACACCATCCTGCTCTCCCGCACTTCCTTCTGCTTCTGTCTCCCAAGTCTTCTGCTGCTCCTCTCCCCCATATGTACCTCACTGCAGAAGCTCCTTCCAGATTTACTTGCATCTCTGGTCCTGTGGTCCCTTTTCTTAGATCGTAGCAGGTGACAGAATTCAGTGTCTGCTCCCTTTTGGTGCATTCTTCACCTTCACCATATCTCTGATACTATTGGAGAGGGCTGGGAACCACAGGAACCCAGAGAATCACCCTCCAAAATACAAGTCAGTTTAGCAGAAGAGTCATATGACATCCACATCTACAACACCTAGACTACATCTGCAACCTTTGTGCTGAGTTCTTTTGCATCACAGGATGAATGTAGTCAGCTCCAGAATGGGTGCCAAAATCCCTGGAGGAGCTTCAGCAAGGGACAAGCCCAGCTTCACATGCTCTGGTCTCCCCTGCCTCATGCAGAAAGCCCTGTAACTGCTAAGGCCACCTGAAAGAGAGAAGAAAAGCATTTCCTATTCTGTGTATCAGTGATGAGAACAGACACCAAGGCTGTGACAGTCTGGAAAGAGCCCCACGGGACTCATTGCACAGCACTATGAAGGTGAAAGGCAAAGCCAAGCACAAAGGCAAAAGGAAGCACACGAACCCAGAGCACAAGCATTTAAACAAATCAATATGGTGTTCTCCAGAAGCAAACTCTCCATCAGAGCAGACTTGTGGCTCTGTTTTATGTATTCCATGCTCCAGTCACTCATTCCAGTCATTGCCAGCAATGATGCTTCTGTTGCTGCTGCAGTGGCAGGGGAGTATAACCTTCCAGAAGGTGTGGGGGCTGGGGTAGGGCTGAATTTACGTGACATAGCAAAAGGAGTAAAGAGCCAGGAGGGACAGTCAGGCGAGTACCTACATCTAATAGTAGACAATTAGATTCCACATCAAATGGGGTCTGTTAATCTGCCATTGCCTCATGTAATGATCCATTTGGAAGTTGTTTGTATAACTTTTTATATTCCCAAGCTTAAATATGTATATATGTAGCCATATACTAACATAGTCCATATGTGCTCTTTTACAGGAGCTCATGGATTATGGAAGTAGGCTTACCACTCTTGGAGCCTAAGGGAGAGGTCAGGCTCTTCTCTGCATCCAGGCAAGGCCCTCAGGCTGGAATTGTCAGCACCTGAAGCAATAGGAAAAGAGTTTTGCCATGGAGATCTGTTCAGGTCCACAGGTTATGGATGGGCCTCCATAGCCCAAGATTTTATAGCTACCTCATGGAGTGTTAAAAACGAGGACAAGTTACTATCTCTTACACCCAAACATCGTTTATACCTGGGTCTATCTCAACCCCAGGGTAGCAAGAGAACCTTTGAGGGTTATATCAGCATCATAAAGGCTTAAAGCTTTTTCAAACCCTACTCTCCTCACCCAGAACAAAGAAGTGGCATCAACCAGCATCACTTATGACAAAGAGGTCAGCAGGAATGCAACTGGGACCATCCCACCCCATTCAACAGAAAGCCAAGAGATAATAGAAATGCTACACTCTGAACTGAAGAGAGACTTGAAATATCAGTTCAACAACAAAAGGGCACCTATCCCCATTCTGAGCCAATCTACAATGCTGGGTCTTAAAGAAAATTAGTGTCATAAAACATCAAGTCAAAGCCATATTCAAAGGCAAGCCAACGCCATCAAGTCAAAGCCACTGCAGTCTCAGTTTTGTTACTCACAATTATTTTAAGTATTTTTTGTTGGAAGCGTGAGGAAAATGCAGAAACTGAA
The DNA here is from genome assembly GCA_013396875.1 of Vireo altiloquus. Lineage (NCBI taxonomy): Eukaryota > Metazoa > Chordata > Aves > Passeriformes > Vireonidae > Vireo > Vireo altiloquus. Next base: position 372,075 of record VZRF01013463.1, read on the forward strand.
TCGAAAATTGATGTGAAGATGTGACGATTATAGTAACACAATGTCTTTGTATGATGGACTACTCAGAAAATGCCTTATATTATCAATGCACAACAAAAATGTCTGAATGTGTCTTGCCATGTATCAGATAAAACATGGAGTACCTATCTGGCATCACACCCAGCTGCTTTTCTTTCAGCATCCATCCCTCTTGCAATAGCTTTAGAAAGAACAGGGCACAGAAGCATGAGAGGGAAGAGAAAGAGGACAATGTTAAAGATATGAAAAATGCCTGTTTAATTATGCTCCAGATTTTATCTGTGTTTCATATCAGCTCTCTCTCTTTCCTTTCCAAGAGAAATAACTGGCATATGCTTTATTTTGAAAGTAGATTGACACAAAAAATGAAAAGTGGCCGTGAATCCTGGCATTAATCTCCCTCCACAACAGCCTGTGATTGAGTCAGAGCTATTATTCTCACTTTCAGGTCTGAGTCACTATCAAAAAGGATGCTATTTCTCCAGCATCCTTTCCAGCAGGAGTGTACACTCTCTAGCAGGGACTTTGCAGAGCGCTTCAAGTGTTACAGAATTTTCTCTGATTCTTGCTTTTGACCTCTTCATTCAAAAACTCAAAGCCAAAAGGAGGATAAGGAAATAATACTGCTGTTCCAGTTTCCTTATTATTGGCTTTCTTACGTCCTTCTTCAGTTTACTCCATGACAGCATCTGCAATGTTATCTTCCCCACTACAGCCACCCTGCCTCATGAAAACCCTTCTCTGGTTAATCTGAACTCATCCCTTTTACTCTGTTCATACAAAAACCATTGTCTCCCATTGTGACTTCATGCATCGAAATCTTCCTAAAGATCAGCTGGCATCTTTTTTCTGCTCTGAACTTGAGATAGACCTTAACAGGCCACCCTAAATATTCCCACTACTACTCACACAAGGAATTGAAATAACCTGCAGCATCACTCTGCAGCCCAGCTGCTGAGCTCAGCATGGGACACCAGGTGCTTTGAACATTAATTCCCATTATATATAACAGGTCTGCTCCCTGTCTCAGCTTCACCTGGGCAAAGCCCTATACCCCACTCTCTTTTCAACACAAGGAGGAATGATCATGTGCAGGAGGAATATACTCAGAACCACAACTGCCTGACAGCTGATGAAATGGTGCATTGTGTAACCCACTGAACCTTACCTTAAAGCTTCAGTATCTCCCTTCAACACTCCTCTAAAGTAACCATGGAGCCTTTTACTCAGGTGGGGAGGTGGAGGAGATTGACTTTAGATGCACCATTTTCTCCCTGAGTTTTCCCAGCCCTCACTCAATGTTCTGGACAGCTAGGATTAAGAGAGCAGCCACCTTAGGGAGTGAGATGGAGAGCATACACCCTACAGCCTTCCCCCGGTGATGAGAGGGTATTGCACCCAGTGATACCTTAAATGGCCACCTAGAAACAGAAACTAGACAGGAATAAAGGAATAAAGGAGGGATTTATTTGAAAGGCCTTCAGAGGTACACTCTGGACTCCAGAGGCTCCTGCCTCAGTGCATCCCAAAATGGACAATGACAGGTCATGAGTTCTTCACACTTTGATATCAGCATCAATTCCCCAAGCAGAACCCAGCCAATGATGGAATTTTCCCAAGCTTGCCCCCCTCTCCCCAAGATGAAGGTTTGCAGTTGTTGGGCCCAGGAGGGTCTGGGTGTCCTTGGAGAGCGAGCTGGAGAGGCTTTGTTATGTCAGTGTGAGCATGAGAGAACAGCACTGAACAAGCTCCAGGGAACTTCAGAGTTACACTGGGCAGTGCAGGATTTGAGAAATATAAAAGTTAAAACCTAAGGCATCACCAGAACCAGAGAATGGAATGCTGATCCTAACAAATGCTCCAGGTCTCCTCTACTCTGAAGCTGAAGGGCATCTCCTCTTAATTTAAGTTTTTATTTTGTTTTCTTCAATAGAGGACCTGAGTGCTTTCCTCAGTCAAATTTCCCAGCTCACCACCTGCTACCCCAGCAAAGCTGTGGAGATCCGAAGGCAGACTTGTACCTGTTGTTGTAGTTATGGCAATAATGCAGGACTCAAATAATGCTATTCTTATGCTTAGATTCCTTTAATCAAATTACTTTCCTGAACCATTTTATTGTACTCTCTTCAAGAACAATACTTTTATCACGGTAGATATTCAGTGTGATGGGCTGTGGGACTGGCTGGCAGAAGGAAACAGCTTTGGAAAAGAGACAAGGGTTCCTTCTGGCATGTTTTGGATGGGACCATTTCTATACCTCAGGAGCTGACAGGACTACAAGTCTTTTCTGTTTGCTGTTTGTTTGTTTGTTTACCTAAACACTATTTTTTCCCAATCATCTGAAAAAAAAAATTTGACAGCTTAGGTACATTTGTACATTTTTGTTTCTGGACAAATCTCCATGAGCCATCACTTATCCCTTCATTCAACGTCACACTTCGCTTAAGTGATTTTTCAGAACTAAGCCTGTATGGAACTGACTGTAGTATTTTATCCTCACTGTGAAATATTCTTCACTTTTGTGACACCAACTAGTCTTGAAATGCTGCAAAAATGCTGACAGAAGAAATACCAGAGAACAGTTTTAAAAAGCTTGTGAAGGATCAGTAGGTCCAGAGGTGTTTTTTCAGCATCAGAACAGCTAGGGGACATTTAAAACCAAACGGAAAAAATTCTAGAGGACACAGAGGATTTAGTGCATTTGAGGGAGTCACCAACATGAAAGGTAACATATTTTGGTGGAGGCTGGAGGGGACAGGATCTGATGGACAGTATGTCAGCCCTATACTAGTAACAGGGGGGCAGGCAGTGCCACTGGAACATGGGGAAAGCAATGAAATGAGAAAGGTAAATGAAGCGAAGTGTAGCATCAGGCAGAGGCCCCAACATCACAAACACAGTTGCAGTGTACAGTCTCATAGATCCCCTGAGTTTTACATTGAAGAGAAGTGACAAAATCATCAGGAGAGAAATGAGAATGACCAGCAGAAGCCTGAGGAGGAACAGTGTGAGAAGGGAGTCAAAAACACTAAAGAGCTGCCTGAGGTTAGTGCTACTGGACTACGATTTATGAAAAGATATATTCAAAACTGCCTCAAAGGTTAAATGTGAAGCTCGGACAAGGGAATGAGAGAAAAGAAAACCTTTGAGAGCCCAAGATGTTAGCAAGATATGTGGCATGTACAGCTTAGCCAGCACAATTGCACTGGAAAGCGAATTCTTGAACAGCAGCTCTTTGTTTTGCTGTCTTGAAGTGGCACTCCCAGGCATGTCTTTGTCATTTGAACCCTCATGACTTCCACTGCTGTAGCACCTGTACTACAGCAAAGGAGGAGCACTTAAAATAACGTTGTGAAATTTTCATTATAATAACACCAGTCTTCAAGGATTTCCTTTTCAAATGTAAGCACCAGTCCATATATATGCATACACACAGACGTACATATACACATATATATGAGGTTGCATTTTCTCCTGCTTATCAGAACTCTTAAAAATACTTTTTAGCTGTGTTTTAAAGTTTTTCTTAGAAATTCAGATACAAATAAAAGTAATTTTTGCCAACATGTTCCTCATTCTCACTTTGGAGACCAAAGTGGTACTTTTCATTCTCCCAGATAAGTCACAGTAGAGCTATATTTATAAAACCCCCTCTCATTTAGGCTTTGCCCAAGTCTTTACTGCATTCTGGAAGAAGCCATTCACCTTCCAAAGCAAGTGGTTCTTTCCTGGACCCACAGCCCTGGCTTCCCCTTTGCCTTTGTCCAGCTGCATCAACAAGAGTCTTGCCCACCTACAGACTGCATGTAGCCCCTGAAGGGTGGAATTTATGGCCAGTTCATTTAATTTTTCACCCTTTACAATTATGGGGGTTGTTCTGCTTTTAATTCAAATCATATAGCCCTTTTTCGCTTAGCTTTGTTACATCTTTAATTACGACCTTAGGTTGAGGTGGTATAATTTTACTTTAAGAGATATGCCAGAACTCACATACTGACATTGCCAGGTTTCATAGAAATTGCAGGGATCATAGGAATTTAACCTGATAATTACCTCAATATTTCAAGTCAGACAATCACCATATAAAATAATTATGGGTTGTTGTTTTTCCAAATTCCCTTTGTGGGTTACTCTAGGTGACTGCAGGTTAGAATATAGGATGTTAAGTAGACATAGAAACAGAGATAAAGAGGTACAATATGTCTAAATATGCGATTATGTATAAGGAATGCCAAAAGACAAAGAGATACACTTCTTTTAGACACATAAAATAGCAAATACCACATTCCCAATTAAGGAATGGTCAGATCAAGGATTCGTTTCCACAACCTCTTCAGCTACAGAAGTATTTTTCCCTATGGGGCTTGCAAGAATTGGCACAAATGGGAGCAAAAACACCCTTTGTACACTTCTTGCATGAAACCTTCAAGAACTGGCCCTTCTGTCACCCATATAAATTGTCTTTTACTAACAGAAGGCTTCTTAGCCAGCACTTCATCATGTTCCTTAGCAAATTCTGGTGATTTAAGCTATAAGCCACTACTTCCTACATTTTCCATTTAATTAAAAAAAAAGAAAGATCAAAAGGGGAAAATTTTAGTATACTGCAAACTGATTACATTTTGTGAGTTTTTTTCCCTCTTCAAAATGCCAATGCTTTTGTTATCTCTTGCACATAAAGATGCAAGGAAAAAAAATTACTTGGCATGATTTCCATCATGTTGATTCTTCTGGGTTCTCAGATATTATGATCCATGGAAAGTCTGGATTCATGCTTACTTCTACTCTTCATTAAGTCAGTTGTAGTTGAATTGCTGGTAGGGCAGGCTGCTGATACAGTAGGTGGGCATGCTGAATAAAATACATACCACAGCTGTACCTGCACTTGTCAGAGAGCCAGCCTGCTTTATGCCAGTCTGTTCTCCACTGCTTCCTGGTCATAGCCCATCTGTTTCTGAATTTATAAAATGCTGAAGAACACAAATATCTGAACCTATTATAGGTAACATGCTTCAATTAAATTCTGATTGTAGAGCTGTGCTTAACAGACTATCATGGGTAATGTATCTCCTTCAAATTTGATGATAAAATAGACACCCATCCCTAGATATTTCTGTGGAATTCAGAGGCTTTTCTGTGTAGTGGCTTCTACATATGGTGCACCTGGCCAATATTCTTGCAGTTGCAAACAAAATCGAAACCAAAAAAAACCTGCCAAACCAGAGTATGGAAGGTTACTAAGACAGATTAGATAAAAACCAACATATAGGGAGAGGTTCCACAGTAGGAGCCCTCACAGGTGAAGTAAGCCAGACAGCTATTAACCTGAAGTTTTCCGGTGGCTTAAAGGAGTGCTTTAAATTTCACTTGGATTCAGTGATAACATAAAATGACAATGCATACAAAAATGATGGAACTAATAAAAGTTTATCATGGACATGTAATTTTTGCACTGGGGGTGAAACACTCAACTTCACAAGGTCAGTTTCATAAAACCTACGACTTAAAGGAACTCAGCAGGCTGTCAATAACTGATTTAATAGGAACAGACTTTAAACAGAAAAAATAGGTGAGGGATATATCCCCAGGAAATTTTCTGAGGGTACCTACAGTACCTATGATTAAACTATCTGTCCTCTGGATGTCATCATTGCTCTTTTTATATGCTGTTGGTTAAAGATGCATTTATGTAGAAGATAACCACAGCCCTAAGGAAGCTGGCTGGGGTGCATTATTTTTGGTAGCTCAGTGCATTTCCAATTAAAACTGAATTCACAAGAGTGTGGTCCATATCATTACTATTTATAATCTAAAATGAACCTTTTTCTATAATGCAGTGCAAAAAATTGACCCCCTGCATACATTTCATTCAACGGGAACTCACATCTCTGCTTCAAGAAGCACTTTGTGCCTCTTCACTAAAAATTTCCATCTTTCCATATGTGCAGCTGAGGCATAGCTGCCAGTCAGCAGTACTGTTTGCAGTCTTTGCAAAAATCTTTGCTTTAACCTGGAACCAGAATTTAAGATGTCAAAATAAGGTGCTTGCTTTCTCTGGCAAGGGAATACTCCATTAGCAGTGATGCACCAGACCTGAAAGGAAAAATTTGGAATATACCTTACTGTGACAAGGCTGACCCTGAGCGATTTGGTAGAAAAAACAGAGCAAAGTGTGGCAGTGCAGATATTTACCATACTCCTACAAGATCTTTTATAAGATATTACAGCAAAATAGACTAAGTAGAAGCAGATCTAGGCTGAATCATTCTCCCAGTATGAGGTATGAGGTTGAATTCAAACCTTCTCAGTACCTCTCAAATCCAGATGAATCCAAAGACAAGGAGGAGCACTGGGGCTGCTGGCAGGTGGTGCATCTGAACAGGCCCCAGCCAGGTGGGGAAGGAGATTGTCACCTTTGCACTTCTGTTCTAGAGCTGTGCCAAATGTTCATTGGCTGCTGTCAGCAACCATTCTGAAAGTGTCAATTTTAGCAGCATGGAGACCACTCCAGAAGTCTTAGAAGCACAACTACGATGTCCTTCTCCCTTCCTCATGGCCATTGCACACAAAGTGAGTTGTCAGAGAGCTACATGGCACCAAAACCTCTCCAACTTTCACAGAAGAATTATTATGGAGCTTTTGTAGTGCTCCACGAGCATTATGAGAGAGATGATGCCCAAGAAGTACAAGCTAAGGCTTAACATATTCCTTCCCAGCAATAAACACTCCTCACTCACCAAGTAGCCTGAGGTTTAATTTTTCAAAGGCGTGGGGATAGGTACTCCATTCCCAGCTTTATCCAAAGTATCAGTTCAGACAGCTTTCTGCAAATCACTTGCACTTAGCTCTACAAAAAGAACCTAGATTTAGCTTGCAGGAAACAGAGCTCAAGTCAGCAAAGCAAGAGGCACTTATTGTCTGATAGTTTTCTATGTGTTTGTGATTTTGGAAACACTCAGATGTCTCATACTGTTAGCAGGGCTGGGCAACTCAGGATTCTTTTAATGCCTCAGCCCTAGGAAGATTGTAAAGTTTGGCAGTCTTGTAAGTAGTTGACAGGTAAAGAAGAATGTGTTAGGTGAGCTAACTGGACAAATCTTCCAAAATGGGCCTTTTCCTTTTATTTAAGGAAGAAGTGGAGGATTCCCTCATCATTATACTCAATAGCTATGAGGTAACACATCAGCTTCTGAGGGAGGAGACTGTTTCCAAGGGTCTCTACTTCTATTTCAAGTGAAACATAGCAACAGGTGACAGAAGAGGAATAAATTACAGTCTGCTGGGGGGCTGTGTGATTCTCAGCAAAGGCAATCCAAAGCCCCTCCACCTGCTTGCCACACCCTCAGGACATGGGCCAGCACAGATCTGAACATGGCAGAGCTGCACCAGTCCAGTAGTGACAGGCTCAAGCTTTGAGGAAGGCTGATGGGTTTGGACATAGCTATGAGTTTACTGTGGATCCATGGCTCGTGGACCAGAGCTGGCCTGGGTTTCCTCTGGGACACAGAGAGACTCTGCCCCTAGAGAAACCTTACATGCCCAAAGAGCTGTGCAAATATCAATGGGCTATCTCAGAGTCACCCCCCTTGGAGGATGTGTTCTTTATCTTCACCATGTTATCTTTCCCTGACTACTCAGTATTTTCAGGGAGCTGTGACAATTCATTTATTAGTCAGTTCACCATTTTGTAGTGAAGTATGGAGCAGAATTATTAAAGATGTACTTTAGGATGGTCATTCTATTGTTTCTAAGCATCCTCTGGAGATGTGAAAACATGGCCAGAAAAATAACTTAATGTGCTGCCCCATTTCAACACTGGAGTTTTGCCTTGCATGTTAATGTGTATATTTCCATGCCTCAGCTACACTAACTGTACTCCTTTCCTGTTTCTATTTATTTTGGAAGCAATATATGTTTACTAAATCAGTTGAAAAGTGTTAATGATCAGTTCATAGAATACTAATGTGGATTCAAATTACTTTCACATGAATCAGGACAAATTAAAAAACACTATTTGATCATAAACTGCTCCAAATCCATGCCACAAGAATTCTAATATCTTGAAATAAAGATTCCTTTCTTTCATTTTATTAAGCCCTCATTAGATAGTTAAATTGATCAAAAAGGTGTGGGGACAAGAACACATGGATTATCCATGGTTCATGTAACAAAGAGAATGGACAAACCCTATGTATGTGTGGCAAAGGGGAGGGTATGAAAACCAGTGGCTCCACAAGCAATGCCTCTTCCATGTGCCTGAGAAAGAAGAACGAGACATGTAAGTGCAAGGAAAAGAGTGGTGACATGGCTACAGCCTGCCCTGACCTATAGCACAGCACTGAGCCCTGAGACATAAATGTGAAACCTGAGGATTGGTAACCTACATGGACACCGGGTCAAAATGTTTCCAAGGGAAATTTTTACTGCATCCCAAAAAATTCAGGCACACTCCAAAGACAAACCCATTTCAGTGACATTTCAGCATGATCCTGTCCTGATCTGAAACACAGCTGTGTTTCAGAACTGCCTTTCAAGCATATCTCATAGTCTAAAGGTTGGAACTCAGCAGGGTTATTCTCCTCTACTAATTCCTCCAGGTTTTAGTAGAGAAGAATAACCCAATTTAGTGGCCTCCACCGGGGAAAAGCAGACAAGTGAGGTGTTGGAGTGCACATGCTGTTCGGGAGCAGAGTGCTAGCTAAGCATATGCCATGCCCACCGGCCATACCTACTCACAGGTGACAAGGAACACACCACCTCTGGCAAACCAGCCTTCATGGTTCTGCTGCTCACACAAAGCCTTTTTTCCCCATCTGTTACAACGTGCCCTTCCCAGGCTCCCAGGAGTTGGAAGTTAACCTCTTAGTGCTTTCTCACACAGGGATGCAATGTGCTATCCTAGCAAAACACTTCTTACTTGGATGCATCACGAGAATGCACACACTGATTGCTGGGAAGGTCAAACTAGCCTCGCTGAACTAATCAATACTGGAGGGTAAAATCAGTTTGGGGAGGTAAATTGCAGCTGTAGCAGGGCACTTGCTGGATCCCAGCAGAGTGAAGATGCACAGAAAGAATTTACCTCTGTTCATTCTCCTTATTCATGAAGGAATAATTGTGGGCACAATATTTCCTTAACCATGATTGTCCTGAATTGTGGTTTAGGAACCTAAGGCAGGATGTCAGGCTGGGTTTGCCTCTTTCACTATTGTTTTGCAGAGACCAGGTAGAATATTCAGCTGTTCCTTTACTCCTTTATTTCCTTTTTTTTTTTAATAAGAAAAATGTACTTTATCATGGATATTTTAAGCATGACAATTAAGACTCATTTAGGAGACTATCAGAAGGAATAAGCTCTCCAGCCTACTCTATTTCATTCAAGACAATTTTATCTAACCAATTTTTAACAAATTTAAAACATTGCCCATATCTACTCTAGCTATGAGGCACTGGTAATCAAGTCAAGCACCATTGACTATGAGAATAGTGAACTGTATAAAATGACTTCTCAGCATTATGTAGTGTCACAGCACAATTTAAATAACATGTTCATTATTCAAGGTCTCATAATTCCTACATATACAAATAGATAGGGGGAGCTGAGAGAGGCTTTCAAGCTTTCAACAGTTAAATAAATAAGCAACCTGTATCATTACAACTGTACTGTACATTCTTTAAATATGTGATAGGTTGTTGGAAAGTCCTTATAAAATAAAATCCAGTAAGACAAAGTGCTAATTTAAGCCGAGAGATGCAAATACAAACGGCTACTACATATTGACACTGCTTTTATAGGAATGAACAGAAGATTTGAGAGATACTGTGCTTTCTGGGGAGGAATCTCAGGCATTATTATTACGCTGATGTACAAAAGGGCTCTTACAACTGCGATTACAGAAATCTAATATTAAAGTCATGCACTTTTCTATAATTTCAGTGCATGTAGGTATTTGTTTCTGCGCAGGATGGAATACGTTGCAGATGTTATTGTCTTGATTTTCATATGCATTTAGAAGATTTTAAAGTGAAATTGTTTCAATCCTATTCTATCTGACACTTCTGGTAGAACCATGGTTGAAGAAGGGTATTCCACAGTTTTTTTATAGCACTCAAACCCAGTCTCAGAATTTCCTGTAGCTCAGTAATTTTATACTATACTTAGAGTAATGTGATTTACAAAATACTAATATGTGACCATTAGTATAGAAATAAAATGTACAGATATATTAACCTGAGCTGTTTATAAGTAACTTTTAAATAAATGTATCAATTTAATATTTGCTTTTGTATTTTGTAAGGCAAATAAATTTGGCAAAAACTATTTGTTCACTATGAGGGCAGTGAGATAATTAAGTGTGTTGCCCAGAGAGGCTGTGGCTGCCCCATCCCTGGAAGTGTTCTGGATGCAGCTTTGAGCAACCTGGTCTAGTGGGAGTTGTCCTTGACAAGAGGAACTAGATGATCTTTAAGGTCTCTTCAAACATAAACCATTCTATGAGTCTGTGATTCTATTTAACAAAGGCAAACACAAAAGAAAAAAGACAAACAAAATTCCCCCATCAATTCTTGCCAAAGCAAAAGAATTTCAAAAGTCTTTCCTACACCTGATACTTACCCACTTGGGACCTGTTACCTATGTCTGCTGAATTTAAATAGTGAATGAGGGATGGATCTATGGCATGCTGTTAAGTACCTCAGCAGAAAACATTTCTCCTCCTATTTTGAGGAGAAAGTCTGTGTCTCTAGATAGAGCCAGGGCAGACAGCTGTGTTCCCTCCTTACTGAGGAACAGATGACAAACATTGTCCCCTTCTGACTGACACTGGAGCAAATCCTTCAGAAAGCTGGCACTTTGGGGGCATTTCTGAGTTAACTATTCACTGCTGACCCCACAAGCAGCCTTCCCAAAGGAAAACACCATTCCCCTCACCCCGGAATACACAGAAAGGCCCATGTGTTCCTCTTTCTGAGTAGTCCTGCCCAGACATCCATTTACCACCAGGGCAGGGATTGAAAGTATTCTTGAAGGTTTATAAAGCTTTACTTTGCCATTTGACATCTTTGTTGATACTCCAAGCTTCGCCCTTTGTCTTTTAGTCCCACACATGAATATACAGGTTGCCTTAGTCACTCCCTGTGTTCCAACTACTTCTCACTCCCATTTCCTGGGCCAGTCTATAAACAGACAGACAGTTGTGCCTCATGTGAGCATAATCCCTCCTGAATCCCTTCACTGCCCTTTCTTAACTTCCTTCCTTTATTCCACCACATCACACAGAATTTGCTCTATATTTTGGTCAAGATGTTGTTATCATGTCATGTATTATATTGAAAGCATACTCTCTTTCTTAATACTTCTCAATGTTACAAAGCTAGTGAAGCTTTAAACTGGTTTTTAGGCATTTCTCCCACTGGATTTCTTCCTTCCCATGCTGATCACTCCTCCATACACAATCCTTCCTGAATCCTTGTTCATGACTCAGGGGGAGATATTTAATATTTACCAGTGGATAAGAGCACACACGAACTCTCGCTTCTCCAGAAGATCTTGCAGTATCTTTCTAAGGTTTTGTTATTTTACCTTTGCACCTCAAAACAGGATCTTTCCTGCCAAACATGTATTCATGTCCTCATCCTCCTCTGAGTATTCCTGGCACAACTGACCTGTGCAGCTGGATGCTGTTCCTCTGTACAGCCTGATTTCTGGCTCTGTGAGTAGAGAGGATGCTTCCACAGATTCTGCGAAGTCCTACAGCCTGGATGGCCAGGAGATCATTTACAGGCACACTGTGGAAAACACTGTCCCAACAGGGCACCACCAAATATCTTAGTGGTGTATACTGGCTTTGCTGAGGCCAGGTGAACCGCAGGAAGTTGTAGAGGATTTGGCATTTATCTGGCTATTAAAAAAAGCCCCACTAGGCCATGTCATTCATTCAGTGAGCATATCCTGACTTCCTATGTCTCCTCTGCTGCCTGTTATCTCTTTTGGATAGCTAGCTATGTATATGAACATACCCCCGTAGGTCAGACTCAAATCCATCCTTGCCCTGTGTCCTGTCTTTGAGCTCTTAGTAGGAGATTCTTAGAGGACAAGAATAAGCAAGAGGACAAATCAGAAATCCCTGTGTATGCTCTCTCAGCTTCCAGCAATCAGCTGCTGAGAGGACTTTGAACTGGAGATTGCCACAGTACCATCATGTTAATAGTCCCCCATGGACCTATCGTCAGTAATATATCTTATTTTTTTGAACTTGTAACATCCTGTGGAATGAGTTCCACAAAATAATTATGCCCTGCATGACAAAAGTTTGCTTTAAATTCCCTGCGTGATTATAACATTGGAACCCCCTTAGGTCCTGTATTGTCAGAAACAATGCATTAGTCACTCCCTAATCACTTTCTCCATGACACTCATTATTGTGCACATCTCTGTCTTTTCCCCTTTAGTGGATCCTCTGAAGGGTCTAGATTATTTACTGTCTCTCTGTTATATTTCCTTATACCTTCTTAGTTCGATCCCTTTGAAACACAGAAATCAACCAAATACAAGATGTAAGATGAGGGCACTTTAGAATTGTGCCTAGCATAGATTTTAACAGTTTGATTTGACCAGCTTTACACCCCTAGGACAAAAATCCAAATAAAAATTAAAATAGCATAGGCTGAAAAATGGTAGTAGTAATAAACAGACTGGTTTCTCAAGGAATAATGTGTAACAAAACAATAAAATAAACAGGTGGAATAAAACAGAATCCCAAGATAATTTCCAAAACTAAACAGGCAGTTCTTATCCCCAACATCTAGTGAAAGCTCCTTTGCTCTGGGAGGAAATTCTTGAAGTGAATTCTTGAAGGAATGAAAATAAAGGGAAATGCAGAGTTGACTCTTGAGGTCTCTGTGATACAGCAGACAATTGCATCTGCTCTGCTATTGACCCCTCCAACAGGGTTTCAGAAAATCCATGCATTTAAGAAACACTACATGACAGCTTATTACTTCCTAGAACTATCACTTATCTCTTGCTGCAAGTGACTCAGCTGAACAAATATCATCTCGTACATTATCATGTATCCATTAGCAACAAGATTGGCTTTCTTATGCATGGTCAGCACAACACTTTTTCTCTTCTGCAAGAAAATAAAAAAAGATATGTTTAGGCTGAACAGTGCAATATTTTCATAAAACACTTCTAGAGGCAGCTGCACCTCTGGACAGTTCCAAAGCACCTGTATCAGGATTTGGGCTCCTCAGCCTCAGTTTGCTTTGTGCTGGTAAACTCTGCCATTCTTCCCAACCCACAGTGGACCGAGACATCTCTTCACCAAGACAAAGCACATGTGCAGTCACAGATAGCTGACAAGAGGCAAAATCCTAGCAAGGGTGCCACAGTTTGTGGCCACCTCAGTCCCTGCACAGCCTAAATCTCACACAGTCTATATGATCATTGTAAACTGCCTTGTTCTCTTGATTTTTCTTACTTTTCCCCTGGTGAAATAAAACTTTCTCATTAAAAAATTTTAAAAAGGGTTTTTATACAGCAGCCAGTAATCAATTTAGCAGCCAGTAATTGAGGTGACTTCACTGGGATCTGGAACTACCTCCTAAGAAAGAATTAGTACCCTTAATGGCCTACAGAGTTAAGCAATCAGGTCCTTGCCTGGTGCAGAGAGCCTGTGCAAGTGACAGACACCCAGACAAGCTGCCAATAATTATTCAAGAACATAGTCCCACATAACCTGCCCAGCATAACTGAAAGCTCTACTCTTTTCTTTGATCTTTTGAGTCAGTGGATATTTGGATATTCTTAGAGGAAACACTAATATGCCAAGGCTCTTCTGTTATCATTAAGAAAACAGCAAACAGGTTAAGCAGGTGCCTCTCCTTCTGCAGGCTTTACTAATCTAAAAGTTCATCTGCCCATTGACAGGTAGCTATCACAAAACCCATGAACATGTGTGTGAAAATAACGTCTTTCCCTGTGCTTCCAAACAGAGATGGAAAAGTGGAGTGTGCTATTACTTATGGAATCAGTGTTTCAAACTCCTTCTCAGGAAAGAAGCTGTGCCTAGCCCAATGAACACCCACCCCTCTGCAGGATGGGTGATAAAGCCTCCTCTCTGCTGGGAATTTTAAAGAGACTTTTATGGAATTCTTTCACAGAGTGTGGTCATGGGAGAAGGCAAATAAAAAGGCTGTATAAACAAGTCATGATGCTGGCTCGTGGCATGGGACTTACAGTGGTGCAGGGAAGGAGGAGAAAAAGATTTTGGTAGCCATCTGAATTTAGGTGGTCAGGGAAAGGGCTCAAATACAACCTCCAGAGTAGATGGTGCAAAAATGTGGCCAAATCAGCTCTTCACCCAGATAAAATGAAGGAGATGCAGACACAGAGAAATTCACAGAACCATTGGGATCAGGAACTGTGGCTAAGATGACCCTTTGGAAAAGTTACTACAGGTTGTGATAAAAAAGAAAAAAAAAAAAAAGTTGAAAAATAAGATCATAATGCCAAGTCAGTATTTGGGAAGCATACAGGTTTTTTTTAACACGGCTGACATAATTTTTTTCATTTCCCAAAAGATTTGGTTGTAAAATATAATTGCATTTGCATTTTCAATTCATATATTTTGAAAGTTATTGCATTACATTCTGTTAAAGAACAACATTACTAAAAATGTACAACAGTAAAACATTAAAACCTGAAAAAGCACTTTTAATGGTCATCATATCTGAATATGGGTGAATCTAGTAGCATTTCCAGTGTTGTATTATTTTTTTAAAAAATGCCTTCTGACTACATTCAAAACAGGAATTTATGAAAATATCCAGGAAAGAAAATACTTCAAATATTTTAAACTGGCTACTTTAAAGGTATTTAAAAAAAAAAAAGTCAAATAACAATTGGAGAGATTGGATTGGTCAGTTATAATGTGCTATTTGAATCAGCTTATAAAATGAAGTAATATTTTAAAAAAGGTTTTAATACAGGCTGACACCAAGTCAGATATGTCAGAAGAGAGAATGTAGGTCACACTAACAACACAGAATACCATATCCTGAAATGCAGTGACACTGAAAAGGACTTCAGAAAATCAATTTACCATGAATTCCCTATGCAATCTATGGGCTAAGGTTAATGCAATACTTGCATGATTATGCAGGAGGCCATGATATTACAGGTATGTATCACTGATGGGACCAGCACTGCTATGTCCAGTTCTGGTATCCAATTTTCAAATAAGGATGATTCTGGAATATTGCAAGGGAATCAAGAATGCATCACTAAATTACTGGAAATTGTGGAATCCTCACCTGTGCATGACATACTGCACCAGCCACCCCCGAGGAAAGGGCACGGAAAACTCACCACAGTGCCAGGGAAGTGCTGGGAAGGGAAAGTCCTGACACCAGGGGACTTTGCAATTAGCGAGCAAAGCCTCAACAGTAAGTAAATAAGAAAGAGAAGGTAGGCAAATGCAGATTGAAAAAAAAAAAAAAAGGCTGGTCTTTTAAAATGTAAAGTCAGTATTAGGTTAAGATTAAGTGCTTGAGAGCAGCAATGTAATAAGCTGATGTCTTTCCAGTAAGAATGAGTGCCTTTACAAAAGATACACTGCAGCTTGTCTGGGACCTGGGGCTGAAATCACATGGCTGGCATGATGTAAGAAATAACACCAGAGGTTCTTAATAACCATAAAGCCTCAAAATCATAATACATTCACTAGACTATGAATATTTTGACACAAAGAGGAAAAAGAAGTCAAGGAAAAATAAATGTTTGTGTTTACATGGTCAGCTGTTTACCAGTTATCTTCAAAGCAGAAGAACCCCCAGCAGGTGAAACTGAAACAAAAATACACATGCTGCTGTCTTAAAAAATGCAAGATAGAAATGAGGTTTGTAAATAAATTTTTTTGACTGTTTGCTTGTGAAAAGAAGCAGCACTTTTTTACATGCACACAGAGGCACAGAGCCAAGAAGCAGGAGGACTGAAGGAGAGACAAATGAGTATTTAAAAATGATGTGTTCAAAGATCCCAAATATTTTATTTACACCTGCATTCAAAAGTGGATTTTAAGCTGCCATTTTAGCACATCTATTCTCCCATGTTAAAAAAAAAATAAATCAATATTAAAGACTGTTATCAAGGCAGTAAGTGCTGCAGCATTTGCATTTAGGAGCAACAGATCTCCAGAAATGGCTTGTGTGCATGCAAACATTTTCAGGGAAGTGTCGGAGTAACTAATTAAGTACAATCCTTGCTCATTATCATCAGCTGCTGGAAGCTGCTGTGTGAGTATTAGGTTTAAAAAACATGTTGGGCCAGCCTTGAAATTTGCAGCTTACTAAACTTTATCACCAGGCAAAAAAACCTCTTAAAACAAAAATAAAGTATGAAAAGAACCAAATTGTCATTATATAAAAGGGAGAGAATAGTGCAGAGATTTAAAAAAGAAATTAAGGCTCAGAACGTAACAAACTGCCTCAAGTACAAGCACATCTGATTAATCTACTGCTCTTTCTAAAAATAGCTGATAGCCTTCATCACAAAAAGTGACAAAGGGAACAAAACCAACTTGGGAAGGAAAAATCACCAAAGAAGAAGAAGAAGAAAAGGCTTTCAACTGCTTTGACAATGAGGTGACTCAAAGAACTGTGTTAGGTACAGCACTGTTTAATATGTTAGCAAACAGGAGAAGAGGCTTAAAAATTCAGCCAATAACACTGGAATTTGATACAATTATTGAGACTTGTCCAATATTAAGAGAATATTATGAACCACTTCAGAAGGGCCTAATAAACTAACTAAATAGGCAAGGAGATGGCAAATAAAGGTCACTGGAGAGAAAGACATGTGAATGCACATTAGAAAGAATTTCTCCCATGCATCTGTGCTAAAAGGCCAGCACTGACACCGCCTTCGAGCACACACAAAACCGTGTTTGGGGGCAGCGCCACTGACAGTGCCGGAACAGCTCCGCTAGGAAATGGAGTGTTTGTGTGGATCAGGACCTCTGCTGAATTTGTGACCATCGTGGGGGGAGGTGGAAGGGAGTAAAACTGTGGGCAGCTGGCCGACAATCTGTCCATGTGCAAGAGCAGGCAAAGAAATAAAGCAAAACAAAACATGTTCCTTCTGCTTCACCATAAACAACTCGACCACGAAAAGAAAGACTAGGTACAGACCAAACTAGGAAATACCGAGGCCATTACAATTTCATTTTGTAAAGGAGTGATTTGGCCTTTCTGCTCAGCATAGCCCAAGGAATTGCAGAAATGAAATGGGTCCCAGAAGAGGCCACAGAAATGATTAGCTCGCTGAGGAGAGAGCAGAGGGAGGCTCACCTCCAGTGACGCATCCATCCGCTCCCTGCCGGAGCCGAGCTGGGATCAGGAGACCCTGGTAAGGAGCTGTAGCGAATCACCCTGGGGAATTACCCCGGGGACCAGGGGAGGGCTGGAGAAGGGACATGCTGGAGTCACATTTTCCTGTAGTGCTCCCACCTCCTGTGGAGAGGGCTTGTCCTAGGGACACTGCAAGCCCTCACTACCCCAGGACCCCACTGTGGGGTCTCCATCCCCCCACGTGAGAAAGACCTGCCAGCACAGAAGAGTTTGAAGCCTGTTTCGGGTAAGGGCAAAATGCCTTAAGCACTCCATTACTGTAGGTGAACTCCAGAGACGCTGGAATAACATTGGTTTCATTTATGTGGAAACAGGGGCGTCGTTCAGGTTGACTACACAGCAAGTTTTAAGACTAAACAAAATAGTTCTATCTTCATAATGGAAAAAATAACATTTTATCATAACTAAGTTTCTGAAAACGTTAGTGACAAACCATAAATTGTCCAGTATTTTCTGCAATAGCAAGCAGATATAGAAAAGAGTAAGAAAATCTGTGTGTTTCACATTATGGTTTTATGTATTGTGCATTGAGCTCGCCTAAGAGCTAAACAGCATTTGATTTGTGCCTAACAATAAATAGAAAAAGGATTGCCAATTAAGAATGTGGGGCAGCTATTTTTAACGAAATGTTTTTAAACTTTTGGCGAAGTACGAGAGAAAGGCAGTGCCATCTGTCGGGGAAACGCGGCCGGTTCAGGGACCGCGCGGACACGGCGCTGCGGCGCCTTGGGAAGAACAAAAGCCCGGCAGGGCTCAGGGACAAGCCTGGTTTGATGCGGGATAAACTTTCGCTGATGAACAGAAAGGAGAGGTCAAACAATCTGAGCGGACTCAACACCGGACTGTGTCAACCAGCATCTATGAGATGTATTTAACACCTTCGTGCTCCTTCTCAGCAGCAGTTTGAGATGCGCGGGGATAGGACGTGGGGCACAGGGCGATGGAGCGAGCAGGGCAGGGGAGGTCAGGCAGGGCAAATCCATGCCACTTTTGGCCACTGCAGCAGCCACAGAATTGTTTCTTTCTCGCCGTCCCATGAGTCAGCACTCCTGATGTTAAGACTTTGCACTCAAATTGAAACACGCAGCAGTCCTGCATGGGAGGAAGAGAATCGGAGCTCCACAAAGGGCTAAGCAGGCAAGCTTAGGTGGTCTGTCAAGAACTGGGGCTTGGGTGGTTTTTACTCAGCATTTCCACACTGCTTGTGATTTCACTTTAAATATGCAGCAGCCAAACGGTTGCAGCCAAACGCAGGTTTCAATAGTTGCACTGAATTTGAAAGCCAATGTATTTAACATTTAAATACACTGCATGCACCTTATGAATTATTTACTGACACCAGCCTTTCTGGAGATGCAGGGATATTCTCACACCCACACATGCATAGAAGCACTAACACATCTATGTGTATCAGCTGAATCTCCTAGCTAATGATGCTTTTCTGTAGCTATTTAGCATGTTGCTATTTTCATTTACAGGTCAGGGTGGGTAGTAGATATCAAATATGGACATTTTTGTGCCCAGTGAGGGACTGACACATTGGCTAGGATCACGTTGATGGTTATTCAACAGAACTGCAGTAGCCGCTATTTTTGCTCCATTCCCACAGCAGCAATAAAACTGTAGCACAAAACAGAAAGTGACACACCAGATACATTGAACAGCAGCTGCCCTTAAAATCCGAGCAGTCCCCATGGACTGATTTGCCATTTGCAAACACTACCTCTTTTTTCCTCTTCCTCTACTGAGGGGGTGTAATTAAAGAAGAGGGGAAAAAATGGGATCATAGCAGTAAGAGCAAAGAGTAAACAGTGAGACCAAAAATATATGACCATGCTGGGGGAGATGTGTGGAAAGGATGCGTCAGTAAGGTGTTTCCTTTAAGAAAAAATTATCAGTAATAGCAGGTGGACAGTCCCCTACTGCAAAGACTGTGTCTTTGCCTAATTACTAAAAAATTCACTTTTTAGGCAATACTAAAAGTGTCCTCGGGCAGGACTAATGTATAGATAAGCTTTTGGAAAAGCATATTTTTCTGTTTTAAACAGGTAAGTGTATTTTAAATGAAGGCAGGAAAACTTAATCTTAGGGTGTTCCACACTGCCCTGTTTTAAGTACTGCATGTCATAAGACGTGGAAGGAAGAAAGCACTTTTCTGGTGCCAAAGGGGAGAGGGACTTAAAGAACACAAAAGCACCATTTCACTTGTAAGAGGTGCACTCTGGTATTTTTTTTTTCCAGCTGAACTCTGTAAGTGGGCAAAGCCCAAGAAGCAGAATATTAATCTTTGATGAAGCAAACCTAAAATTGTATAGGCTTGCATTGCAATCATAATTATATTGTATTCAAAAGCCAGGGCTCCTTTCTCAATAAACACACTTAAAGTGTTCTGTAGAACAATATTCCATGGGGAGACTGAACTAATCTGCACTTTCAAACTCAAGATGATGTAGAGGCCAACCAGAACCAGAACTGCAGCTAAAAATATTCAATGACCCAATCACTGCATAGCTTGCAATAGTAGCCTTTTTTTCATAACATATGTTCACAGATATGTCATCATCATCTGTTGTCAGGCTAGTGGCAGATAAAGACTTGCAAATTTTCCTACATTTTTCGCATCTCTCCAGCAGTAGCATTGCCTGCTTGCCTTTTATTCACCATGTCTGGCATGTTCTAGTAATTCTCTGTCATGCTAAGATCTTGTGCCCTCAATATTTGTTTGCCTGGCTTTTTATAACAGATGTACAGCAAGTTTTCTTCTTTTTTTTCCTCTCTTATTATCTGCATTACACTTCTTCTGATTTAAGAAGGACAGGAATCCCTTTCCTGCACACACCCCCAACAGTTTAAGACTCGAGTCAATCTTTTATTTAATATCAACAAACAAACCAGCCAAATTTGGTACTGGATGAAAATGTAGCTATCAGCATAGCAGAGCTCAGCTAAAAAGACTGCCCCCAGTACCTGCAGCCAGGGGACCTGGAAACACCTCCCAGCTTCTCTGGCTGTTCTGCCTGTGTGTCAGGATGAGTCCCAAGCCTTAATCTCCTCCTCATTCTTTGATATTCCCTGGGAGAAGGCCAAGGTGTGTACAGGTTAGGAACGTGCCAGAGCATGCTGTAAAAGGTCTGGATGGTCTGAACAATAAGGCACTGGGACTACAGAGTAAAGGCATAGGGTGTGACATGGATTCTTGTATTTCCAGCACTAGAATGGGGCTTTTTTTGCCCAGAATTTAGGAATTCACAGTACAGAAAATGTATTTCCAAATGCAAAAAGAAATTTGCCAAAATGAAATGAAAAAGATCTCAAAGTTTGAGAGGTAGTGAGCATTAAATAGCATTAGTGACTTGCACCCGCTATTAGAATTTTGTTGTCCTAACCAATAAGATTTTGAGTTTTGCTCAAACATCTGTTATTCTATGTAGTCCTGGATCAGTAATCAAGGTAAATAAATATGTGCAGAACTTCCCATCCCAGTGGGATGACCCAAGTGAGTAAAGACAGAACTATATTAAGACGTGTGCTGTCAAAGCTCACAATAGGTCAAACCCATCCACTAGGTAAATTTTTCATTTCCCTCAGGGATGATACACCAACCATGCAGATTTACAGGCTATGAGTTAAGTTTCCCTGATGCTGATGGGAATTTTATCCTCAGTCAAGGAAGTGTCTCGGCCTGAAGGAGCCTAAAGGCACCAATAATCACTAGCAGGTGATGATTGTCTGTGTTGAATGATCCCATTTAAAATCCTGCCAGGCATCTATTTGCCTCTTCAGCTCCTTAGTTACTTTTGTGTATCTGGCCTTTGTTATTTGGAGAGTCTTTGGTTTATTCTTCTTTCTATAGTCTTTTGTCTTTGAAGGATTGATTTATTGCTATCTGATATGAGCTACATAATCCAACAAAAATGCCTTGTCTCAACAGTTTATAGTTCTGCTTAAGATTTATGTATCATCCATCCTTCCAAGGAAAGTACTTGCTTTTTCTTCTTTACAATTTTAAATGTTTGCCTATTCAGAAATAAAATCCTCTCTTAGGAAAGGAAGTTAAGCTGAAGTCTGAATCATTTTAAACTCTGACATGGCTCTGTGCTCTTTGTAACACAAAAACACACAGATTCCCTGCTACCCATGTTCCCCAGTGCATTTTTCCTAATGCACTCAGATTGTTCCTACCCCTCACTCCAGCTCTTCCTCAAAACGTTCTCATTTTTGCCCTAACTTCTCTTTCCTTTTCTTTATTTAAAACACTGTGGCCAACATGATTTTCATGGGCTTAACCCTGTCTTTGACTCTCTCTTGTATCTCTATGATTCTTTCTCCCTCACCTTGGGATTAATGTTCTACCTTCCACTTGTGCCTATTTGTCTCCTTGGTTGTTTAATCTCTTATCTGACACCTTTCACTGATCCTTGGTCGCACACTGAAATCCCACAATGCCTGAACTTACCCTGATTTGGAGCCCTCAGTCTGCTGGAGAATTGTAACTTGCACCAAGAACAGAACATGGTCCTCTAGATCTGAATGTTCAGTGAACCAACGAGGCCGTGAGAGGGGGAAAGGGGACAGGACCTGGACTTTTCTTCTGCAAAAGTTCTGGCCTCAGCTGCTGTGTCTGGGAGCATTTTGCTCTGGAAAATGGTCACATTTTAAGAATCCAAAATAATTTTCAACATCCTCCAGTTCGTGGATACACTCACACGTAAATACAAAAAGAAAGCCATGTATGCAGTATTCATACCCACAGAACTCACATTCAAAATGTTGTGGAAATTAAAAGCTTCTGAAAAATCAGGTGACCTTTCTATGGACCCCTTGACTCACCTATTTAGCTACACTTTTCTTGCCTCAGCTACTTTTCCTCAAAGACATCAGAAGTTCTTCAGCCTCTCTGTACCTCAGCAGAAGGCACAGATACTTGATGTCTCTTAATGATCAACCTATTAAGTTTGATACCATTGACCTCCACAGCAGTGCTTACTAAGCACAAAATATGATAATATTAAACATTTTAAAGAGGTTCTTTTATGTTTCATTTCAAACCAAATACTTCTGATTAAGGCAGTCAGTTCAATTCCTACCACGGTTTACATCTAAACCTTTTTGAGGTTTATAATAATCTCCTACACCTAAAAAACGATTGGTGACTAACATTAATTGTGCAAGCAAATATTTTTAACCCCAGAGCACAACCAAAGGAGGGCAGGTAGGCTTTGCTGCTCTCAACTAAGCCACATATGGGATTTGTGATGATCATTCACATTTACAATGAGTGTCAATCCAACATCTGCTCTTACCATATTGGACTGTGAATATTTCAGGCCAACAACTGAAATCCAGATGTGTTTGTGTCATGAGCTCTATGCACTCTACTTGAAATAATTTGTCTTTAAAAACAGAATTATGGATGCACTCACGCTTGCAACAGTATCCTGAAATGTTCCTCCTGCACAGCAGAGGTTTTGTGGGAGAATTCAGCCACCTGGGTCCAAAGTCCCTGACATTCTGGGCAAGAGGTGTGTGCAGATGGGGACTCCCTCTCTTCTCAGTGCAACAGCTGGAAGTAGAAGACAAACCATCATCACATTCTACACCATTATTTTCCCGACTTCTAATTTGATTCTTGCACTAACCCTTCCCCCCAAACTTTTACTATGCAGTCTCCCTTCTAAGGATAGCATAACACTTTATGTATGGTCACAAAACCAACAAAAGCCATACTTATTTTATCCCCATGTCTCTCTACACAGCTGAGTAATTTTAAAATGGTTATTACAAGCACTACCTGTGTGACCTGCTACACTTTATCAATTACCCTGTCTTATTCCTTTTTTTACTATTCAAGTTGAGGATTTCCATCCTGCCCCAAACACAGTGAATATCTCTGGTTATAACAGAGGAAAGTTGTTGTTAAGGTTTAACTCATATCAGAATGTCTTAAGACCAATTATTAGCTTTTAATTTTGTTTTCTCCTTCCACCAAACCTGGGTTCTAGCTGGTGCTATAGATGGGGTTCATGTGCACCCATGCAAGAGCCACACATCCAGCTGTTCAGCTGTATATGGAATCAAACATGGATGGCTGGACACTGCTTCTCAGCTTCCAAGAAAAGAAACAGATATTAACAGATTTGACCAATGCTGTTTGGAGCTTAAGGTATTGTTGCTTTCAAAGGAATATGGAGGGAGCTCTTTGCCCTGTGCATGGTAAAACACAGAATTGCTCTCTGTCTGCCTTTAGCATGGTACAGCATGGCTCTCAAACTCCCTGTGACATGGTGGGGAAGCACAGGAGTGAGCACAGGAGTGAGCACAGGAGTGAGCATGGCTACAGCGTCTCCCCCAGGCACAGGCAGTTGTGCACAGCCCTGCCCAAGGCTGTGGACAAACCTGTGCCCAAGAGACAGAGAGCACACTCACTCCAGCTAGAGCCACACTCCAGAACTGTGCCACAGAGCTTAAAAACACTGCACTGAGGAGGGGAAAAAGACAGGAAAGAGCTACAGGAAAGTGCTCAACATAGTCAGGGGACTTAGATTTACCCACATGCGTTACTAATGCAGTTTAGTTTCCTAATTCTGCTCCATAACACTTTTATTGGATCCCCTTGTTCAGATGTGTGTAACTTCAGAGGCATGTCCTTTGTTTGTTAAAGGTACATGGCACTTCCCATAGTCTAAGGAGAATTTATATTTTTAGACATGAGCCTAAGCAAAGGTGCTCTTAGGAAAACAACTATAATCAATCAGGAATATTACGACAAAAAAAAAATCACTGGAAAATACTGATTCATGGAATCCTACCCTTTTCTTTCTTTTTGTTTTTTGGTAGGAAGAAGGTCAAAGAAATATTTTTCAGAACTCTAACTTTTTGTGAGAAAAAAGCTATTGAGAATAAAGATATTACTGTATTCACCTGAGACACAGGAGACCCAGATTCATCTTAGAGCTTTACTGATTTAATTTTCGCCTCAGCAAATCCCAAGTGAATGTCATGACCAACTGCATACATCTCAGCCTTTGGTATTGGCCCAGGGAATTCAGGGAGCCCAGGATTTAAAAATGTTCCTTGAAAGCTCATCAAGAAGTCAGGACAATGGCAGGAGTGGGACCCGAATCTGCAGAAATAATGCCAAAGAAAAAGAGGCGCAAAATGAAATTTTCCAAAATGAACTGAAAAAGATCTCATTTTACCACATATCAGTCAGGAAATGCTGTAAAACAGTAAAAAGCTGAGTTCCTCTACTATAAAACCTGGTAAAACAAAATGCCTTCCATGAGGTCATTCCACTTATGGCAATAGGTAAGTTTTAAACCATCCTCTTGAAAAAAAAGTAAGGACCAATAAATTCTGATATCCCCAAGTCTGAGGAAAACTCCCAGTGATTTTATTGAGACTTTTGTCCTGATGAATAGAGATTTTGGAGTTCAGGAGGTGGCCCTGAAATTTCAGGGTCAGATCTCTTCAGTACCATAACTGAACACAAAACAACCAAGCTCAAAGGAATCACCCTCTGGAATTCTTCTCCTACCCCTAAGGCATTTTGCAGCAATGTAAAAGTTGCAAATATCATGTGAGATTTGCCTTCTATTTGCCAGGTTCTGGGTTCCTTTCCTGCTCCAGACTATTGTGCTATCAGAAGGAATGCCACTGCAGGCTCAGTAAATGCCATAAGATGCCAAAGTCTGTGGTTTCTCAGACTCTGCATTTCCCACGCTGCTTAGATTTGCTTGTCACTATTTTCCTGCTTGATAACTGCAGGGATGAGAATATTAGGAGTGGCAGTCTAATCAGTGACCACTCTGGGCATTCAACTTGTCAGAGCTGAAAACTCATGAATGAGCTGCAGTGGGTCAGTGAGAAGCTAACACATCAACCAGAGCAGGAGGCTCCTCTGCAACAGGGCCCTTCCTCCTCACACACCCAAGACAGAAATGGAAGCCATACAATAAAACAAATTTTAAAAATCTCAAGCCAAAACCAAGCAATGATCAAAGCCCACACAACAAAGATCTACTTTCAGTATGGTGAAAATATAAAAAAATATTTGCTTGTTCTTTAGACACAGTATCAGGCAGCTATTACACTAAACACTTTTTTTTTTTGCAGAGTCATAGTGAGGATCTGACCCTTTCTCACACAGTGAATCCAAATATCAGATGTGTACAAATCCTTATAATTCTCATCAATAACTATTTAAAAATCAATCCGTCTATCTATCTGTCTATCTATCTATCTATTTATCTATCTATCCATCTATCTCGAACCCTGCAAGTACAAGTAAATGAATTCATATGTTCTCATTGCTCAATTAAATCTCATCCAGAGATGAGTCTGGGCAGCCATGGCCCCAGTTCAACAAACCACTTAAGCATATGCTTAAAACAAGCTCTGGATCAATTCCCAGTGAGGATTAATGCATATTCGTAAATGCTTCTCTCCTTTGGAGACCACAGAATGAAATATTGCTGGAAAAGCCTTAAAAAGTAAAAGCACAATTTTAGTCACTTGTTTTTAAATTAGCTTAAGCTACACTGAATATTCTAGACTCAGCAAACTCTCCACAGACAAACGTTTATTTTCATTCTATAGCACCTTGTGCAATGAAATTAAAATTTCAGAATGTAGCACAGGGCGGCCAGAGGGAGAGATAAGGAGGTTAATGCAGAAGGACCATCTGAGGTTTCCAAGTACATTATAATAGAAAGCACATAAATAGGATGGTCAAGCCAGCAAATAATGATAGATCAATCTACTGCTATTTCTGTGGCTCTGCAAGATGTACATGTCCTGACACTCCTGTTTATGTATTAAATTGAGAATCTGAATTGATACAAAGTGAAATGTTTTCTTTCCCTCAAGCTCCTTTTGTGCCTAGCTGGATGGATGTTCACACTCCACTTTTTTCCTTTAGTTAACCAGAGAAATAAATTCTTGATTAGACCCACATTATTCATGTTTTGCAGTGAATTTTTTGCCTACATATACAAGTCCTGCTGGGGTAAGCCAGCAGAGACCTATTGACTTAGTGTCGTGGCAAATTACATGGCCCTATAGTCAGATGAAATATTAACTCAAGGGACTGATATTTTCACTGGATCAAAGACCCACTAATGAGAAACAGAACACTGGTTTTCAAAGAGGGTTTAAAAAGTTAGAACAAAACACTGATAATTTAATATACTGCAAAAAGTTGCAGTAACTTCCTGACAGTTTGCTTGCCTACAAACCTCTTAGCCCTGATTTATTAACATGAGCTGCTGTGCCAAGTTCATGTCATAAAGGATAGATGCTGTGTGCCCACGCTCTGCTTGGAACTGCATAAACGTGATCATCAACTAGATGTGACAACATAATCAAAACAATGAAAATAAGCTAAAGGTGGCAGGCAATATCCGAGAAAATGTATTAAGAAACTCCTTCTACATTAGGAAAAATAAAATTTGTCTCCACTGATGGAGAGAAGGACCTGTTTTTAAAAGGAATTCAGGTGCTTAAAGGAGCAGATGGGTGCACAGTGGGATTTTTAGAAGCTCTTTGATGGCAACTCCCACTGAAATCACTGTGTATTAGGCAGCTAGGTATTTCGGAAAATTCACATTACCTGCATCTTTAAGCACCTAAATACCTTTAAATATTTGGCCCAAAGACAGCTTACTGTAACGTCATAGGAAACAGAATAGTCCCTGCTCAAAGGAAAATAGTTTATTGTATGGTCAATTAATTTTCTAGCAAGAGAAATTCATACAAGCAATTTGTAAGAGAAATTAGGCCAGAACTCCTGAGCTATGACTTCTATATAGTATTTTGTAGTTGAAATAAGAGACCTGGTACACCAAGGAACTGTGGACATTTTTTTTGCGAGACTGTAACAGCGACGATTCCTGTACAGATAAGGTGCTCACCTTAAACTGGAGCACATCCGGAGCCCAGGGGCTGCAATGCCACCGAAGAGGGAAGATAAATGTGGTACCTCGGTGCTTGTGAAGGGAGTCAGGGGCTGGTAAGTGCAAGGGCTACGGGAGGGACACACCCCCTGCAGAGAAGGCAGGCAAATGGTCGGAGGTGTCATTTGTCTCTTTGGTCTGGGAGAAAGACATCGGCAGGTGTGGGTTTTGTCCCAAGGAAGCTCTGCAGTTCCAAACATGAACGTATAAGATTTTGCTGGACATTTATGTTCACCACTGTGAAGGGAAGGGGACATTGCAGATGTCCCAGAGGTGAGACACTACTTCTAAAGTGGCTCACTGTCACTTAGTTTTCTAATTCCACTTGTCTAAGGACAAACTAGAGACCTAAGATAGCAAATCCCACACAAATCTTTTGACTCCTAATTCAGGAGTAGGAGTCAGAATTACAGAAGCCCATCTACAGCCTGCCTTGCATCCAGGCTTTTCCCTGTTAGCCTGAGGTCCAGAAAATCAAGCAAGTTTCTTGGCTTACCTTTTACAGAAAGGGCAAATGTCAGTTCTAGGGCCACGCCATGCCACCTTTCAGTTGCAGAAGAAGATTTCTCCTGCATCACCAATCTGTGTATCACATCCAAGTCACTTCATTTAAAGTGGAAAAAAACAAGCAGTGACAGAACAGGGCCCTTAGAGTAAGGCTCCCAGCATAATGCAGCCACAAGAATTTAACAAGTGGGATTTACTTAACTGGTCACTAAGTGTTAGCATTGCTCTAAAGATATATGGCTGAAAGTGTTTCTCTGGCTATAAAGAACCAGAACTGAGGGAGCAGAGAAAATGCCTGGCAAGCAAACTCTCTCCCTTTTGTTTAATAGCTCTCTTCAGACTTGTAAGCCTAGAAAAAGCTTCATTAAAGTTAATGGACAAATCTTCCAGGAAAAAATTAAGCACTTAAATGTTACTAGTTTTGGTCTGAGCATGCAAAATTTCTCTTCCTTGCTGGGTTCACCCTAAGATAGCAGTCTTCAGGCAGAATTACATAAATATTGTCAGCTCTCAGACTGGCTTTGTGTCTCAGACCTGATGAGTGACTGGGAGAGTTCACAGGCCAGGTTCACCAGCCTTGTAAGTGGGCACAGCTTCACTGAAGTCAGTGGGAGGCCTGAGCACATTACAGAAACCTTCCATAAATAGAACAGAGCTGTGTCCATTTGTACCAGAAATGACTGCAAATTGCTGCCAGCAACGTTGCAGAGAACATTTTTCACCCTGTAGACTTCGGGCAACCCATTCCTGAAGACAAAGTACAAAAATACTGCCCCCAAGTCACTTCCTTAGCTACTGCCATGGCACCCCTTCCCTTAACATTTAAAACCCCTTTAACACCCCAATGCCAACCAGCCTTGCTATGCCCCCAGAGTGCTGCTGTGCTTATTTTTCAATAGGTGACTCAGGCACAGATTGTGACCTTCACCAGGTCCCAGTGAGTCTATGGGGAGACACAGCAAGGTGCTGGGACAAACAAAGGTGAATATCATCCCTTATATAATGTATTTAACACTCAGTCTACCCACATTGGGCATTTTGCAGAAGAAATGCTTTAAATAGCTTCTTTATACATTCACAGTACAGACAAAAAATTTAAAAACCTGAGTGAATACATGCTGCCATTTTAGATGAGATTTTAAAAGGGTGGCCAGGTAAAAAAGGCCACATAACTTCCACTCTAAGCCAGGAAAAACTGTAGCTGAGGATGGGACTCTGTGCAAAGACAAGTGCACTCTAGTACCACACCTGAGGCGAGACATAGCAAACATAATCTGCAGTTCCCATTTGGGTGTTGCAAAGTGTAAAAACAGCATTTGAGATGTCCTGTTCTTGCCAGACATGAGCGATGCAATCAAAGATAAAGTATCCTGCTGTGAAGTCTGCAGCTCATACAGGGAGCACAATGTAACAGAGACCACTTACACAACACGAGACTCCTGACTGCCCTTGGAACAAGGTTGGCAGAGACCCCTCTGGATGGACAAGGACTGTTTCTAAAATGTAACATATTTTTATTACTTATAATATCAGTATGATACTGCTATCTGCTGTTTGTTCAAACTAATACAGTTAAAAACAGAAGAACAGATGGATTTTGATGTATAGGTATAAGTGACCTGTTTTGGCAATTTTCTACAGTCCCTAAGAAAAGTGCATTGTGTCATGGCTTCTTTAAGCACTTTTCTTCAAGTGCAATAGCAGAAAATTCAGTAAAATACTCTAAGAGAGATTTCAAAAGTCTGTGAGGATTTAAGGGATCTATTGGTGGCACTGTCAGGCTGCTCAGCAAAACACACAATATTTCAATACTGACTGTCAGCTCTCCAACTTATAAGCAGAAACCAAAAAATATGCATCTGAGGATCCTCCTCCTGCCTTCTGTGAGGAGGCAGACTCTACATCTGAACACCTTTGTATTCACAAGGAAAACTGACTCTCTTTGACAGAAGAAAATACTAAAATTTGGCGAGAGGTTCAGCTTAACAAACCTCATGTTTTTCCCATCAAAATTAAGGGGAAGAAATCCAATACTTCGCTGTGCAAACTTAGCAGTCCTGACTGACAGCATTATGTGCACAACAAGACAGAATGCAGTGCACAGGGACCTGATGTTTATGGCTTTCCACTTTGATCCTCAGCACCCATCCAAGTTTCTACAAAGTTGTTCTAATTTACTCCCCAAAACACACTGAGCTAAACAGGCTGTAGGAACCAAGGCTCAGACTGCTCGAGAGATCTACAAGTTCATGTCCTGACCAACCTCCTGAAGAGAGTTGATTGAATACCTGCTTACCAAAGTTGAGCTTCATGTTTTAGGCAGAATCTTGCCACAGCACATAATCTAGTTTATGTAGACTCTAAATGTTTCATACTTTACTTTCAAATCCCCAAATTTGTTAATACTGACAGTAACAAAATGTCTATGGTGGTGACATTGCAATCCTGGAAATAAAATGCCATAAGGCTTCACAGCTCCCAACAGCCTTTAAATATAGAAATGAGTATGTATGAGCCCATGACATACACAGGGAAAAGTTAATAGCTAATAACAGCTTTCATTCCTCATTCCAACTCAGGACTCTACTCCTTATGAACAGCTGTGGTCGCTGCAACTTTCATGTTTGATATTCCTGCACTTAGGGGCAGAGACAGCAGGGACAGCTTTTTGTTCTGCTTGTACAGCGACTCCCACAAGGGCTTTCCTAACTGAAATAGTAAACATGTTACCTCCATGTCATTAAAGAGAGTCACTGGTCAAAGGAGGGAATGAGTAAATGCTAATACCCATCATGCTAATCTGTGCATTCTGCTTCTTCTTAACACCACAGTGAGCCAAAGGAATAATTAAAACTGATTGGTGTAATTGTTTCAACATTAGATGCAGAATTTCAGATCAGAAACTGAGCAGCTGCAGAGATTGCTGGAAAGTCAGTGTAAATATCACCATCCTTGCCTGTAGGTAAAGTGCTGAGAGAGAAGATAATATTCTGATTCATGGTGTGGTAAAAGTATTCCAGCATTTTCTAGTAGGCTACTCTGCAAAGCTACCCTGCCTAAAGTGAACTTGAAAAGGTGTTCTTCAAGAATTCCACAGTAAAAGTAAAGGGGGAAGGATTTTACTGCTTTTTTTCCAAAGCGTGCTAGCACCACTTGACAATTTTTTTCGTCACATTGATTCAAATTCACTTTTTCCCCTGAGAAGTATAAGAATTCATCAGCTTTCCCTATCCGATTTGTGCTGTCAAATGCATCAGGAAGTATGTACCTCTCCATAATTCAAGTGCTTTCCTGCCCACCTTAATTGTATGTCTCTTTTCTGGATGTAACATAGGAAGAATGGGCTGTCTTGAAGGGAGACGTCCCCTGGATGTCCTTATAAGGCAGGTGCACACAACCACTGAAGGGTAAGTCCTATACATAATTCTTCTGTCATCAATTTACTTTACATCTCCATGCTCATGACAGCCATTTTAAAGGCCTTGTCTACAGGGAATACTGCCATGAACTTCCTTAGACTCTGCAAGGAGTGACAGGAAATCTATACCTCCAAGTGTAAGTAATTCCAGCTGTTTCAGGAGAAAGCAAAATGGTAAATTCATGCTCTTCAGAAGCAATAAAACAAACCCTGGTTTAGCTAATTGTCTTAACACAGGACTTGAGAACAAGTGCACATTTCTGTGGAAGCCAGTTAAAATCTCACACATTTCCATGTGCCTTTAACAACTTCCAGTGAGCTGATAAGAAGCTCTTGATAACAAGAAGTTGGTGTTGGACAGACAGTAATTGCTAGAAAAGAGTAGATGTTCATCTCTGTGCTTCAACTTTCATAGAGCTCTAACAGACTGTAGACCCTGGAGTCTGGATGTGTGTGGATTTTTGGTTATTCTGACTGTCCCCAGTGTTAGGCAGAAAGCATTATTTGTGCTACATCTTCAGGGATTAGGACTCTACATCCTTACCCTTTTAACTCCAAATGTCACACATTGCTAAAGAAAATCTTTAATAATACCTAAAATTCAGTCTGCACCACTGGATTCCTTCTAGACAGCAGCTTTCTGAAGTATCTTCACCCTGGTATGCTGTGTACCACTGAAGCTTGTAAACAGCAGTAGAGATAAGGAA